>VZSE01004327.1:774919-820409 GCA_013398275.1 Promerops cafer | reverse complement strand
TTTTTTTTTTGGGTGGCTGACCTGTGAGAATAGGGGGGATAATGTTTTTAGGAGGTAGAATACTTTTTCTTATAAACCATTATGAGAACTCCAGCTGGGCATGGGGTCACCAGCCACTGTCTGAAAACATTTCTTTCCTTAAGTTATGTGTCCATGAAAAAACCCACAGCTTTCAGCTAAAGGAATTCTTAATTATTACTGACTGGATCATGAGTCTTAGATACATTCCAAAAGCTAGTGTGTCTTGATTTTCTCTGACTAAGTTTTTAGTTTTGTGAGTATTATTTTATTGTCCTCAAATTGTTTCCGTTTTAGATTTTTTTTCTGGATGATGATATGTACTATTACCCCTAAGCTAGGCACTATTTAGTCATTATCATTTCCCCTTTCAATTTATGTAAACAGATAAAAGAAAGTTACTTGGGCATATAGTGCAATTAAAGCATTTTTTTAAGTATTGAGGAAAGAAAAGGTGTTTAATTCCCTGCCCCTGTTGCACCCTCAAAGTTACCAGCTAATTTTTGTTGTGCTTTGAATGTACAATTTAATTAAGAGCACAAATCTACTCATTTTTTTAAAGTCTCATTAAGAATCTGCTCTCTATTTAAGATAATCTAGGAGTTCTTTCCCCCTTGTAATTGGTCTTATTTCAAGCAAAATTATAGTGATAATGGTCGCATGCCTGTTGTTTCTGTAGGGTAAGTTGGACACTATATGTATAACATTTGAGCTATATAAATTTCAGACACAGAGGAATTTTGGCCTGATGAACTTGTAGACATAATATACCGTTTTTGGTGAAAGTGTTGTGGCTCGCAGTTGATTGAAGTCCACAAATGACTTAGTAATACAGACCTGAATTCAACCAAATGATGCATTTTCTGTTATTCTGCTCTGAATGACAGGGAGTTTGAAGATTTTCCTCTGAAAGACACTACTCCACATATATGTAAAAGGTCAGGCCAAATTTCTTAATGCTGCTTAGGAAGAAGGCCAATTTTATATGACAGTAATAGATTAAGCTCAAGTGTTTACTTTTCAATCAGTTCATATTGATTCAGAAAACACAGCTGTTTAATTGCATATTCAGTCTTCCTGGCCATTTGTAGCAGCTCCTTGTTATGCTATGTATATCAGCCTAAAGAGCTATGTTTCCAAAGAAGCATGCCCAAATCCCACTATGAGTGACTGGGACTGATTGTTAATGTGTAACCTCCCATGTGCCTGCTTTTGAGAAAAATTTTACCTGAAACACGTAGGTCTGAATTGTTACATCTCTGGCTAAATGGCAACGGCTTATAGAGCACCTGGTGAAAGGTTTGAGGCTGTGGTCCCGACACACGCTGGTGCAGCCTAAGCTCATTGACTGCCTGCTTCCTGCTGCATAACTCAGTGACTAAACAGCACACAGGGTTTTGTCAGAAGCCAGTTTAACGTGAACGGGACCTTTTTGGACCATTTTGTTCTGTCTTTCTCTGGAGCAAATGCCAACATGGTTGAGATCTAGAAACTTGCTGTTCCATTGTGATAGGATATACATTTAAATTAGAGCTCTGTGAGCTAAAGGATACTCATGTTGGCATCATTTTCTGTAGTCCAGTGGAAAATCTGCAAACTCTGCCTGAATGGCTGGGCTTGGAGGGCTTAGAGGCAGGATGCAGGCTGAAAAAGAGCACCATGTATTTAATATGGATATTTTGTTTCTACTACATCACTAGCAGTAAAACATTACATATAAATCCTATTCTATTTCCTTCCATTCTAACATATTATTTCCACAGTTGTGATTTCAGACAGATGTTGTTTCCAAAGTTTGAATTTAAAAAACATTTCTTGAAGGACATCTGTCTCAGTGCTGGTTGTTTTTTGTTTGGTTGGTTGCTTTTTTGGTTTGTCAGGTTTGGTTTTTTGTTTGCTTCTTAGTTTTATTTAATTTATCATATATTAAAAGGTGGATTTCCAGTTACAGTTTAGCTCTTGAAAAACTCCCTGACTTATCTTTGGATTGAGCATCTAAATCTGAGTTTTTCATGGGGCTTTTTCTCAATTTTTTTTCCTTCACTAAAATGCTTTTCTTAAATTAAAAAAAAATAAAGGAGGAAAAAAGTAAATATCTGTAATATAATTGAAGTCAGACACACTCAGAATGTTTCACAAATTTTGTAAACTAATGAAATTGGGGTTTTTGTTTGTTTGTTTGTTTGTTTGTTTGTTCTGTTTTGAGGAAAGGGGAATAGAAGGAAGTAGGAATGAGAGCTGAAAATTTGCTACTTGCTGAACAGGTGAGTTATGCATATCTATGAGTATACTTCTCCTATCCTTTTAAACCAGACTAATGCTCCCAAACCAGGCTTCCAGTGCAGAAGTCCCACTTGGTCCCAGCTGGACCATGTCATCTGCAGTGTTATACCTTCATTATTTGGATTTTGACAATGCCCATATATGTCAACTACTTGAAAAGGGTCTAAGGACAGCCTCAGTCTAAAGGAATGTCTAATGTGCCGGTACTGTGAGTGATGCCCATGGCAAATACTTCACAAGAATGCTGTAAAGCAAAGAAAAAACAAAGAAAAAAATAAATAGAATAACAGAGACATGAGAGACTTCCAAACAACTTCGACACTGAAAGCAACTAAAAAAATATTTTACCTAACTGCTAAAATATCATAACTGAAAGTAAGTGTGACTGTAAATAAGTTTGCTTAAGATTATATGCTAAAATATTTTCTGGATTTCAGGAGAAAACAACGGTGTGATCAAGTCTTTCCACATCTTTACCAGTTTATTTTTAAGATATATATTAGGAAGAGGAAGTGAAAATTACGAAAAGCATCTTAATTCTTTTTAATTTTGTATTTGATTATATGTTTAACCTCCTTGTGGGATAATCTTGTAAATTAATTTAGAGCAATTCATTATTTACTACATCCATAAAGTGTGATGGTTAATTTCTGCATTGGCTATGTGCTATTCCCTGTTCTGTATGCTTTTTGCAGAACAGAGAACCGACATTGTAAGATGTGTCAAGGTAAAAATGGACACAGAATCTGCTTTTCAGCTTTTTTACCAGACCATTTTGCTCCTGTGCAAAGAGCAAGTTGAAAGGAAAGCTCTGCACAAAACAATTGTCTGCATTCTCTTACTTCTGCTTTTAAAATCTCATAAGTCCTTTGCTGACTGCTGGAGTAGAGTAGCATTTGGAAACTTTGTTTGCCCCTTGGTGCCTACTAACTTTAATCTTACTTGTACAGGTAACTAATTGGAAAAATATGCCTGTTTAAACATATGCGATTTTATATAACTGAGGGCTTCTTTCATTTTTGCATGCTTTCATTAAGTCACAAAAAGACAAAACTAATGGAAAAAAAAGATGTATGTAAGACTAGTTAAGCTTGCAAATAGAAGATATTTAATCTGATCTATTAACTGCAATTATGCGTACTGTTCTCAGTATTACTGATACGACCTTACTTGTACATTCTCTCCTTCTATTACTTTACAATAATTCACTTAGTAAATAACTTAGGTTGGCTTGAAACAAGGTAAAATGCAGCATGAAGAATTGGTAAAGAATAGTAAAGCTCATACAGTGAAGTTTCTGGTTCCAGTTTTGTTTTAAAATTCAAGAAGAATAAAACCAGAAGTACCAGGAAAATTAATTTTATGGCCTTTCAGACCTTGATCACCTTGGCACCTCTCTCCATAGTGGTATAAGTCTCTTTTTCTGTGCTGGGAGTTATGTCAAAGACAAAATTTTCTCAGCAGTAACACACACAAATGCAAGAACAAAAAAGTGCATCAACTGCATTATCTTCAGATCCAAATGTCTTCCCGTTTGCTCTCCATCCTATAACATGTTTGAATATAACTCAGTATCTGTTAAGACAAAGCATGCACAACTGTTTTTAAACTCTTGTGCAAGGAGTAGAGAGAAAATTATTAATAAAATGCATTATTAAGGGAAAAATATAATTTTATGTTTTAAAAATCTGGGATTTAAAGGTCTGTTGATTTTGGTTTTAATGAGCCATTTACTTATCAGTGTTTCTATTTAAGGCTCTGTCTATACACAGGTGTGTTCTTTTGCCACAACTACTTTTTAATGGAGTAATTGCTCATTGCTTCTTCTTGATTTTGGTTATTAAAAAATCCATTATGATTTGTTTTCCTTCCTGTTGAGTTATGAAGTGGGTCAATCTGAAGCTTGAATTTCTTTAAAGCTGAAATATGTCCAAGCATACACGCATCAGCAGAGAGAGTCCCTTTGCACTCTGGACCTTTCCACTACCTTTGTTTTTAGTAAAATTTTGTCATGTTTATTGAAAATATGCTGATGTAACAGCTATATACTGTTTGTATTGAGGGAAAGAGAAGTTGATAACTTATGTGGAAGGTGTCCCTGTACAGGTGATTTGTTGGAATCACAGAAATATCACCATCATAGAAGGAATAAATCTATGAATATGACAGTATAGAGTGGTTAACAGAAATTTCAGGGAGTGTTTTTCTCTTAGACATCTCTTGAATAACTAAATAGAAGATTTAAGTCAGTAGTACACACTAGAAGGATGAATTCATAGCATTAAATCTTTAAAAAGCAGCAGCATCTTCTTTTTCACTGAAGATTTTTGGGTGAAAAAGCTTACTTTAGAATATAATTTAAAATGACTGATAGAATCCCTATTTATAGACATACACAAGTATTTTCTCTGTACATAATTATTACTTCTTCTTCCTTATTACATCTTCTGAAATGAGGAGCTGCTTTTCTCCTGATTAAATATGGCTTAGAATAATTAATTAAAAATCTTTACTGTGTTTGAATATTTCTTCTGAAGGTTTTCTGCATGATCACTTTTCAGAAGTCTTTGTTTAGTAAGAAGTGGAATTCCTGGAAAACAAGAAGCTATAAGTTAAAAATTACTTCACATTGTTAATGATCTTTTTGTAGGCATAAAAGTTGGACATAATATTTTTGACTTAAACAAAAAATCCCTTCAGTAGAAAATGAAATTTTTCTTAAGAGAAAATTTGAGGAAAATCTACTGAATGAGCCTTCTTGGGCTTTTGTTTGTTAGTTTGCTTTAATCTATGTAAATGTCAGAAGTTTTCACTTGAAAAGCACTGTCATCGTGCTGTGAAAACTTCATAGTCTTAATTTTCTGTGACATAAATGATGCTCCCTCCTTACTAACTCACAGCAGCCCAGTTCATACGTTATAGCACAGAACCAACTCTTGCATCGTTAAATGTTACTGACAAGACTTGCAGTGGAGTTGTAAGCACTATTTTACAAACAGGCAGATATTTTCCTAACAAATGTTTCTGAGTTTTTTGATACAATCTGACAATTTATATAGCAAATATTTTGCAGAATTTATAATAATGTCTGTGCTTCACAGTGTCTGAAAAGATGTGCAAGAAGGGCATGACTGTGGGCTAGAAAGGTCATTCTGTTTAAGAAAAGTGAGATGTCTCCTCTGTGGCTCTGGAGAAATGCTCTTGGTTTCCTGCTAAACACAATAAAAATTGTGTTTAGCAGGAAAAAAATTCAAAACATATTATTGTACAGAGAAACAGAAGTGACTTTTTTCCCCCTGCATTTAGATGGAGGAAATATATATATTTAGTTTTGTAAATAGGTGATTCCTGAAATGCTTTTTTCTTTCTTTGAATTTCATTTAAATTTTTGTTGCATTTACTTTGCTTGTACAGTAGGCCGCAGTGCCTAGCAAGTGTAATTATTGTGTATTTCTGGTTTATTTAAAATTTTGATTCAATCAGAATCCTTAAATCTGACAACCTATAATCAAACAAAGGGAGTACTCTAGTAGGTGGGGATTAACAGAAGGGAATTAAACTGTCATTTTGCAACAGCTTAGACCAATATGAAAGCCCATTTATGAGTCTCTCAGTAAATATCCCTTTTGTTTTGTCTAATTGCTAGTTTGAATGTATCAGACTCATCAATGGGATTAGGGTTAATAGATGTTTGGTCACGCATAACATGCAGAGGAGGAATCTGATACACACACGCACAAAAATTGCACTTAATGAGCTTAGCAAATGTTTGCCATATTTTTAATGAACCCTGGGGCTGTCATTTAGAAATGCTTAGCAACTGCTTTTCCATCCTTGAAAATAGAACAACTGAAGGACATTAACACTGTGTACACCATAAATAATGTGAGCTATTTAAAGATACCAACTGGGAGGTGGGAATGATGACATTTTCTGTGCAGGAGCCAGTGATACTTAACACTTCATGTGTGTGTTAGATCTCTCACATCCCAGACGGGCATCTCTAGTTTCCTACAGGGAATGGATGTGAGTGTTTGAAGGAGATCAAATAACACCATGAGGAGTTTTTTTTTTGTTGTTTGTTAGTTTGTGGTTTTTTTCCCCCTTAAGTTGAACCTCTATGATACAGCTCTCAAACTCGTTTTCCCCTGAAAATTTTTGTTTCACCCTTCTCATCTTGTTGCCAAATACTTGCAGGGAAGATTTTTTAAAAAGTGTATAATTTGCATCATCTGCTTCTGAGTTTATAATTTCTGTCTTTGCTCTTAAGTAGAACGCTTGCTTAAACAAGTGATGTGGCAATAAATGGGCATACTCTGGGGAACTGATTGCACGGTAGATTTAATGATCCATTCATTAACCTCTGGGATCCACACCTAAAACCAGTGCAGGCTGTTTAATGGGGAATTATTGGAGCAAACCATGTGTCTTATGGTGTAATTATTTTGACTGGACATAACAGAATCGGGTTTTCCTTAGGGAAGGACTTGACCAGATGTAATAGTGCAAAAAGTGTCATTCATATGAATTATGTCTAGAAGAAATGAGTCCTTTTAAGACTTCAGTTGCCATAGAGGCAGTGGATCTAAGATCCTTTGTCTGCCCAGAGAAATCTCTTGAAACATCAGCTCTTCAGGCCTTGGATATGATAAAGAATCTGAAAACTGAACTGGCCTTTAAATGCTTGCTGCTGCTATCAGTCAAAGCAGACCCTGCTGTGTCAAGTGGGTAATGCTTTTTAAAATTTGAATAGCTGAGAAAAAGCTGTATTATTAGTTTGCAGAGTTTACAGGTGTCACCAGACAAGGCTTTGACTACTGAAAACTTGTGTTTCAGTAGTGCTGTTTCAGTTAATGTAGTAAGGAAGGGTTGCATACAACTTCTATTATACTAAAGTGAATGCTTCAGTGTAAAAACGGAGAGGGTTGGAAAGGGAGGCAAAAAAAGAAAGGCCTTTAAACATCTTTCATGCAGTCATGCAAATGTGAACATAAATGGTGTTGAAAGTCAATAATTATTCCTTTAATTTGCTTGACTGGTGTTGCCTACATGAGCATGAGGGACTAAGCTCCTTTTTCCTCATACTGCTTTTAGCTCATACCTTAACCTTCTTGAAACTAGAGGGGTAAATATGATGACTACTCATGCCTTAACTTTGACTTTCCAGCATATGTATTTCAAAATTTTAGAAACAATCCTTTCAGCTTTTCATTTATAGAGTTTTTAATTCAGAAAACTAAATAACTCTGAAGTTCTCCATTGGTGTGCAGAGATGTTTTACTCTATTGCACAATTAGTTCAAACCCACAATTTCCTGGAAATGTTTTTATATAATAGTGATGCTATGCCTCATACAAAATCTTTGGCCCTATCTCAAAGGTCTGTGAGGAGGCCATCACCATACAAAACAAGCTATCTCTGTGCTGTTTCATACATGTTTATGTAAAGTAGATAACTGAGCTGGGCAGGGATTGCTCAAAAGCAGAATAAACTCTTGGAACTACTATGAAGCAGTGTGGACATTCACAGCGGCACAGACTATGGATAGGGGATTTCAGACTGCAGCTCATACCATTCATATCACTAGTAATGTAGTTTACATTTAATACCTTATTTCTATTGTGTTTTACTTCTCTTGGACCAATTTATCTTAAATTTTATGACTGATATTTTCATATAGGAATTTTATAACTGCATAGCAAAGACTTCATATTTTTTAAATTGTTCAGGGTCATTATTAGTTTGTCATGCTATAGAAAATAATTTAAGACTAAGCTTTGACAAGATAATTTTTTATGCCAAATATAGTGTACATTTTCAACATAGTTTAAAAAAGGTTTTCCAGTTCCTTCAGGAAGGAAAAGCTTTTCAGATTACACAACTGTGAGGAATAAAAATACAGTTTGACACCAAAGTGAAATTCATCACTGTTTGAATTGCTCTGAATAAGAGATATCAAAAACATAATAAATATCAGGAAACTAAAAAAGGCCTTGCTGATAGAAGAGGCATATTCAGGAAGGATTGGACTGACTGTGGGGCCCAAGGGAGGAAGCAGATGTTGAACTGATTGGGGAATGTCCACATACACAAGCAACATAAATCTCTCACCCAAACATCAGGACTGTGAGGGAGTAGATAATTTGGGTGTATCAAAGTAAAAGACAGTGAGAACAAGCCTGGGGGAGAGCAGGAATGTTTCTTTGACAACTTGTGATTTCCGTAGCTCATTCATCTGGATGCAAAATGATACAAAAACTATTTTATGACATCACTGATTGTGATGAGGAAGGTTAGTAGTGCAGTATGCTGCTATTTTGAGATTAATTCCCTGCAGGACAATGGGAAGTGGCCTGGCTTCCTACCTGGACCCTCATGCTGTTGTAGCCGCTACAGAGGACACAATGAGAGGCAGGGATGGAAATCAGACAATTTTGTGCCAAAGGAAAAAATTACTTGTTTTGTTATATTCCCTCCACCCCATCCATTTTTGGACTTTTCCCTACAGCCTTATGCAAAACCAAGGAAAATACTGCAGGTCTTCAGATCTGAGTCAGTTCTTTACATGAACATGGACAAAGAGGTGGTTTCTTCAACAAAGATAAGAAAAATAGTAAATACTACTTCTGCTGGAAAAGTCATTATAATTTGACTTCTTGCACCTGCACTTCATGTCCTTAAGACTTCGGAAACAGTGTAGTAGCAGGTACTGCCCCTAAACACGTTAAACTGTGTGTGCATACTGAGAGTAAAACCCCAAGAAAACTCCCCAGGTTCATCATGGAGACTCTCTTATATGACAGTCTTATGTAAATCAGTAAGATTGATGCTGTTGTATTGGTCAGCATGTAAAATAACCTGTCATCAGTACAGAACGTGATGTGGAGAATATCATTGTAACTTGAAATTCATAGCATTTTAACACCTGTTTCCATAGCTACAGTGTAATCTAGACATCTGAGAAGCCAGCCTGCCTTTGCCAGCCCTGTCATTTCAAGGGAAATAAATTAAGGAAGCTGATCACAAGCCTGGATTATACAGCTTCTTTAAAGTATAGCAACCAGACCTGAAAACTAACCAGGAATGAACATCATTGGGACAGAATGGATAAAACCCATTTCCTGTAACCTTTGTAAGAAAACTGGAATGTAGCCTTCTCTGTATCTTTTTTTTTTACTTCTCTCAAGCAGTATTTTATGTTATACCTGGCAGTTATATTTGCAGGACCATATTTCTTGATTTTTGAAAAGTTGTACCATATTCTTAAATGAAGCTTTGAAAAAATAAACAGATGGAAAAACGGGAGTGAGCAGGCGTAGGAAAGAGATACAGTTAAGTGAATGCTAAAGGGCAAAGCTTCAGTGCCAGACAGTTATTTGCATATGCACAATATGTTTCTGTCTAGAGGCATATTTTCTCAAAGTCTGTGTGTGTATTTCTATGAGTCTATATTTATCTGTATTACTGGCAACATATGTATGGCTATGAATAGAGTTGGGGTGTTTGCTGAATGATTTATGATGCTGCTTAATGTTTTTTTTTCTTTAAATACACACTGATTTTGGGAAATGATTTCCTATAGGTAGGGAAATTGGAAAGAAATACAGGCATCATTTCTTAAATACAAAGAGCTGGAATTCACAGAACATCTTGTTATATACATATTTGTGCTTAGAGGGCAAATATATAATGTGTATGCATGCGTGTTTTCTAGGCCAGTTCATTTGTAAAATGTTTAACGACGAGATGAAAGCTGTCCTGTATTTGCAGGACTGAGGAGCAAGGCTACACTCTGCAAAAGGTGATTCTCTGTTGGCCACATTTCACTGACAGAAAGGATCAGAGTTGTTTTTTTTTTAAAGAGAGTTTTGTACCCAATAGTTTGCGACACCCCAAGAGAGAGGGAAGAGAAAGCTGTATAAAGGTTTCATAGCTGTTATCTAGATTAGGTAACTGTCCTGGTATAGCACTACAAAGGGTCTATGTGGGTAAATATTTGGCATGATCCTAGAAGATTGGCTGTATTACTGTTGTGTTTGGCAAATGGGAATACCATGTCTACAGGAGAGAATAGAAGCGCAGTCCTGATTATTATGCAATTTATCAGTAAGTAATTTATAAGGCTGCTTATGTTGCTTACATCAGTAAGTAATGAAATAAACAAGAAAATTGGTGTGACTTTAAGTAAGCAGAGCCTTGTATCTATTATTTTAAAGATAATATATTTGTTTAGCTTCTATAAATAGGTCATTCTTGTATTGGCTAATGCAAGTACATAGAGTGGCACTGTAATGCCATATTTGACTTTCCCTGTTATATAACACCTTACTGGTGACCCATGTCCTAATGAATTAAAATAATGTATTTTCAGCTGGAATATGGCTCAAATACTTGAAAGACACAGCCAGACAAAGTCAATGTTTCTGTTCTTGGGCATAGTGGTATTTTGTTGGGATTTTTATTTTTTATTTTTTTTTCTTAAAGATGGGTATGATAATTTACTTTGACCTGTCAGGCTGAAGCTGTTACAGTCAGCCAGATCAGTGATCCATAAGCTAAAGTCTCTCAGTAGAAGTCTTGACCCAATAAGCACAAATGTCTTAGTAAGAATTGTTATGGACTTTTGGAAAAATAATAAAATGGATTCTTTGCAGTGCCTATACAATTAATTATTCAGCAGTCTGAAAGGTCTCTGGAGATACTGCTCAAAAGTAGTAAGTAAATAACATGTTTTTAGACATCTTATTTTTGTGGTTCTAAAGGTGTGTGGTTTCTTTTTATATTTCCTGGAAAGTTTCCAGACAAAATAACATCTCTGAAACTGCATTCATTTGGTAGGTGTTCATAATTCATAACAGGAAGAGATAACAATTTATTAAATACAATATTTGGAATATTCGTTCCCTTTTGTCCCTTCAAAAAAATCTTAATTATGACTCATATAACATTGCTAAATATATATTTGAAGCTTAAGAGGGTTTCAAATGAGGCCAGCAACCTCATTTGTCTCATAGGTTAATGCTCAATTAATCTTACTGCAAACTTAATTCAAGCAGTAGATACTATAGATTGCTAAGAGTTCCTCTTCAAAGGCTGTGATAACCCTACCTCTTGGTTGGAGGAAAATAATGGCAACAGAGTAGTAATGTTGCAATGTCTCTGTGTAAGTGTGGCTATAAGTCTCCATTAGAATAAGATAGTAGTCCAGTACTTGGAATGACACTGTTTCTCAATAATAAACTAAGGAATGGGACAACCAAGATAGGTCCAAGTGAAAGTCCTGACATTGTTAAAAAAGAAAACTGTTAGGTATACTGGTATCTCCATCCAAATATTGTGTCTGTTCTTAACTTTGTCCCAGAAACGTATGCAATGAAATAATGAACTTGTGGGAAGGAAGAGTAGTATTTAGAGACCAGTTTTATGGCAAGGTAATAACATAAAAGAACAATGTAAAATATTTTAATCCACTCTGATTAATAAATAAAAGTTCTGGAAAATACAAGTTGGAAAATTTTACTTAAATAATTATTAAAACCATGGAGAAAAGGAATATTCTGTGGAATTCAATGCTCTAGGCACTTTTAGTGACTAAGAATGTACATACGTATCAAAAAAACCCAGAAAAAATTGATAAAGTGTAAGTCCAAGAGAGTCATTAAACACGGGAACTGTCAAAGTCTCAACTGTCATCAACAGAAACCATGAAAATATTGTTTTATTTGTTTTATTTTTCCCTCTGTGACAGCTCCTGCTTGACAACTGATGGGATGATAGGCTAGGTGGAGTGCTTTGATCCAAGAGTTTTTCTCTAGAATCTCTCACCCTGTAATTTTTTATGTCTGCCTTCTTTGGTTTAGATTTGTATTGCCATAGAAAGAATAATCTGGGTATATGAATGCATGCACAAAAAAATTGTGGAAAAATTTTGAGAAACATAGAATTCTTTTTCATGTACTTAAGAAAGAGGACAACTGAGATTTACTGCAAATTCAGATCTGAATGTATCATTATTCTTTAGAATTTATTAGACTCACCAGTTCACTTGAAATAGTTTTGTGGTAATTGTTGTGCAAGACTGAATGGACAGGGCTTTTAATTTTTCCCTAAAGAGAAAACAGTTTTAAATATTTGGATTATTGCATTGCTTTGAATTATGAGCACATCCCAAATTTTGTGTTAACAGTTTAGGTAATTACCTTCTAAAGAATGTAGTAACCATTTCATGCCACAAGAGAATTTTGAAAAGGAAAATACAAGGCAAAAACAAATTTAATAAATAGAATATAGATATTTTTCATTTAAGACTTAATTCATATAATCACATAATTGTTTAGTTTGGAAAAGACATTTAAGATCCAGTTGGAAGCCCAATACTGCCAAGTCCACCACCAAACCATGTCCTTGAGCACCAAGCCTACCTGTCTTTTAAACACTGCTAGGGATGGTATTTTAATCATGTCCCTGGGCTGCCTGTTCCAGAGCTTGACAACCTTTTCTCAGAGAAGAGATTTTTCCTGATATCAAACCTAAATTTCTCTGGGACACCTAGATGCTGTTTCCCCTTGTTCTATTGGTAAGGATAGTAGAAGAGGACAGCAGAAAAAAACACCTTGAGAGAAGGGTGTTTCTCTCAAGGGATGGAATTTAGGCAAGTAGGATGCCAGCTCAGCTTTGTAAAGCTGACAAAGCAGGAGTCATGCAAGAAACCAGTATTGTGCTTACTCAAGAGCTGGAGTCAAGGAATGACCACCTAAAATATTACAACAGCAGATGCTGAAGACCACTAAAGAAGACCCCCAAAAGACCATGTAAGGATTTCCAGTAAGAGGTGCAAATATGCAAAATAAAGGAATACATATATGTAATTTTATTGTTATTTTTATCTGCAAAATAAAGGAATACATATATGTAATTTTATTGTTCTTTTTATCTGCAAAATAAAATAAATATTATCCCTTTTTCAGTAAAAATATCAAGTAAGCAGGGATAGCTAATGAATATGTAATCAGTGTGCATCATAAAGCTCTATCTACCTGATGCTTGGTGCACTCAGAGGAAGGATTCTCTGAGTTACAAGTGAACTGCAATAAAGAATGCCTGCTATCTAATACTCAAAACTCTATTAGAAAGTTTCTATTCAATAAGTTTTGATATCACTATTGCTTATTATTTGGGAGAAGAGACCATCCCCTATCTTGCTACAACAAGGTCCTTGTTATCTGTCCTTTCAGGTAAATGCAGAGAGTGATAAATCTCCCCTCTTCTTTTCTCCAGGCTAAAAAGCCCCAGCTTCCTCAGCCTCTCCTCATAGGACTTGTTCTGCAGACATTTTTGCCAGCTCCACTAGCCTTTCTAGACATGATCCAGTGCCTCAATGTCTTTCTTGTGAGGGGCCCGGAACTGAACACAGGATTCAAGGTGAGGCCTCACCAGGGCTAAGTACAAGGGGGTGATCTCTTCCCTGGACCTGCTGGCCACACTGTTTCTGCTAGGCAGGATGCCTTTGGCCTTCTTGGCCACCTGGGCACATGCTGACTCATATTCATCTGCTTTTAACCATCACCCTCAGGTCTTGTTCCCCCAGGCAGCTTTCCAACACTCTGCCCCAAGCCTGTAGCAGTGAATGGGGCTGTTGTGACCCAAGGCAGGACCCGGCACTTCACCTTCTTGAACCTTGTGCATCTGGGCTTGGACCATTGATCCAGCCTGTCCAGACTCTGCTCTAGAGCCTTCCTAATCTCCAAGAGATCAGCACACTCATCCAACTTAGTATCTCCTGCAAACCAACTGATGATGCACTTGTCATTTGCTCATCTAGGCCATTGAACAGAACTGGCTCTGACACAGAGCCTTGGGGAAGGTTGGCCAGCAGTGACTGGCCATCAGTGGGGTGTAACTCCATTCGTCAACACTTCCTGAGCCTGACCATCCAGCCAGCCTTTAACACAGCAAACAGGGCACCTGTCCATGCCATGAGCAGCCAGTTTGTCCAGGAGAATTCTGTGGGTAACAGTGTCAAAGCCTTTACCAGACAGACAAGATCCACAGCCTGTTCCCTCTTTCAGTTAGTGGATCACCTTGTCACAGATGGAGATCCGGTTGGTGAACCAGCACCCACCTTTCACTAATCCATGCTGCTGGGTGTGATCCCCTGGTTGTTCTCTATGTGATGCATGAATAGTAAAATACATTATGTCGCTAAAGAATAATTGTGAACATTAAATTACATGAATAGGTCTAGAAATTGACAAGAGTTATGAATTATCTTTCTTTGCAAAATAATGGGAAGAAGAATATTTACAGAATAAACTGAGCATCACTGTTATCAGGAGATTTATATCACACTCTTCCTCAAATGTTATAGCTGAGTGTGTAAAAGCACTATAACACTTTTTTGGAAACCTTCCTAGTTTAATCATATCATAGCTTGATCTCATGATATTCAACCTTGAAAGCTAACAGAAATAATATATTGAAAAGCAGACAATGAAAAACCACCCAGGCATTTTATTAAAATATTTAATTCCTTTATCTTGAGGAATGTTAATGAATTGTTAGAGATCTACTTTAAGGAAAGAAACATAGAAACCCCTTAATGTTAGGAGTTTAAGTGCTTACTTTTAAATACATATAAGTTTGGGAAAACACATAAGAAAATCTACAAACTTATGCTTTCACAATGAGTAGAAGACAGATAACCTTTTAAAGATATGTCTAGGTCTGGAACGATGAAACTTCATAGGTACTTCTTTCAGTCTGTAAATACTTAGCATAATTAATCTAAATTTTTTGGTCCACAAGGAACTTTTCCAGTTCAGAAATGCCCCCTTCCCAACCCTTCAATATGTTTCCAACATGAAAGCTTTCTCAGAAACCTTTTACTTGTTCCAAGTGAAGGGTAGTTGAAATCTTAAAAATCAGGCAGAATTTCCTGTATGTTACACAATATCACTTAAATTAAAAGACATCCTGAATGTCTTGACTTCTCACCTCTGAAAGGCATCCTGAAGATAGGCTCTACCATATAATTTCAACATTTGATCCCAGATATGTTAAAATACAAAATTACTTATCTTACTTCTTTTATTTATGATTTTCTTTCTTTCCCATTTTGTACACCATATTCAGCTTTTTATTTGACTAGATGTTTCTTGTGAATCATTTGAAAAGGCATAAGTTGTAGGAACTGTTAATAATTGTGGCAGATTTTGATTTCTCTTAATGGTTTTAGATAAACAAGACATAGACTATGTCATTTGCAGCATCATTTCAAGTTGAGTGACAGCAGGTTGCACATCAGCACTTCTTCATATACTCGCCCATCCTTGGACAGTTTTCCATCAGCTTTCAAAATGGACAAACAAACAAACATTAAAAAAGCAAACTTCAGCCAAAAGGCAGATTGTCTCGAAGTCCACTGTGACCAGAGATGCTTCACACCTCCTGCCTCAGACTTGCCTTCAGTGAGGATATTGCTGGAATTAGCTTAGCAGAGGTGACTGCTGTTTCACAGAATATTCCATAGGAAGAACTTTGCAACATTACCTTCCTTCCCAGTGCAGCTGAGGACCAGCCAACCTAGGGCTGGGCACACTTGACAAAAAGAAAAAGACAAAGATTTTTCTACCCCTACATCTATCGCCAGCCATTCTGTAACGCAACCTTCGGTCCCATTTAGGTCCTTTACTCTACCCTGGTACCAGAACTTACTGGAGTGCTCCAAAATTCTGCTGCTCCCTTTATCTTTGACTAACAGAGTCTGACTTGTTTAAACTTTATATTTTCTTGATTTTTGGAAGTTTGATTTTTGTGTCTGCATGTGTCTATTGTTGACTCTATGAATAACAGGAAGGAGGGAGGGAAGAAATAACTTCCAAGGACATGGGATTCTGTAAAGTTCTCTCATAGCCTCCTACGTCAAGTTCAATCTGTTTAAATGAATGGCATGGCAGTAAAGGCTGAGCTGGACCTTGTTCAGTAATCCAATTGCTCAGAATCAAAATGTGCCAGAGGCAGCATTTGATGATGGGTTTTAAAATCAAAGAGCTCTCTCCAGCAGTACTGTCCACACACAGGAGAGGGTGCTGGGCTGGCCCTGTGAGAGAGTCAAAGGCTTTTGATACCCAGTCTTGTATTTTTCACAGGCAGCAGCTGCCAGTGGGATTCAGCATAACTGCTTTCCTCTGCAACACGAATAGCTGGGCAGCAGTAGCTTTAGGAAGAAAAGTGTAGGGCTGAGAACTACTGTGACTGTCTTGTGTGACATAAGAATTTCTAAGTATTTCTAAAGATTTGTGAGTTCTTTACTTTTTCCGACATCAAAATCAGCTGGTACTTTGAGATGAGGAAACTGAATGAACCCATCTATTTCTCCCACCTTCCTCTTGAAGGCCCAGTGGTTTGTAGAGATAGCTGAACCTCAAAGCAAATCTGACCTGGTGCTTTTTCACAAGACTATGTCAAGTTCAGCAGTCAGACCTGTGAAAAGATTCATTGCAGTACTATAAGAGTAGATTTAAGGTCTCCGAGAGTAAACCTAATCTCACATGTCTTTCTCTAGCATGACGAGTCATCTCAGGTTGCCTGGTGCTGGTATGACTGTCTGAAAAATTTAACAGCTCTTTCTACTTGTTAAGGAAGGAAAATGTGATGATGACTTTCCAGTTCATTTGGCAGCACTTTCCCCTGAGTTCTGCTTGAATTAGTTACACTTGCACGTCAGAATTGATTTGGAAACAGGGCCTAAAAGAATACAAATACCTGAGTGACCTTCTACTGTCAGAGCTTGCAGTTCAGTGGAGTAAGAAAGCGCACGTGTTTTCCAGGAATCTATTAAAGAGCAAGTAGACATTAAACACATATGTGGTGAATCTACAGAATTAAAAGCCACAATTAAAAACCAAAAAAAATTAAATCAAAACATTAAAAGTAGTTAAATAAGCACCTTGAAATTCACTCATCATGCTTTGCAGCTGAGATTATTTCGCACACATTTTTGTTAAGAATCCTTATGGGGGATTTGGAATCCTAAACTGACTAGCAAGTTAAATCTCCTCCAGTATTTTAGTCAATCCAGTGCATTGACTCAAATAGGTGAGGTATATGTGTCTGTAGGACTCACACAAGCATTCTGCACATGATAACTTCTCCAAAGAAAGTGAAAATTCCTTCAGGCACTTAGAGCAGCTCTGGTTTGCCACTTTCCATCATAGATCCTACTTTCTTTGGGATTTTGTTTTTCACTGTGTAAAACAACAGTCTAGAATCAAATCAAAGGTAATGGATTAAGAAAGATGTCTTCAGCTCACAATATATTAACTAATTTAATGCGAACTTGACATACAGAAAATGTTTTTAGGAAGCAATTAAAGAACTTGTCCTTGCAGAGACGAGCACACTTCTCCATACACAGACATATCGGTGACAGAACAGAGACAGATAGAAATCCATAGAAGTGTATAATTTTTCTGAAGTCACTCACAAAAATATTATATAGTATCTGAAACTGAAGTTCTGTTCAGGCCTGAAAATGCAGAATCATTTATCTCTTGACAAAAGAGTCCTCATTGCTTATTTCTACCCCTGTGTGGTCTACTCAGAGAGAGAAGGACCACACAGTTTTGTCTTCATTTCATGACATAGGACGACTTCTTTCCTTCTGCACCTCTTTTTATTCTTTGAAATTTATTACCTCGTATCAGTTTCAGAGTTGTTCTAATTGATTCCAAATCAGTTAGGTGAATGTACATTGTCTAAATTTAGACTTCTCCCTGGTTTTTAAGCTTGTCTTAGCAGTCTCCGAGCCCTGTGGTTCCATAACTAAGCAGTATTTAATCACACTTGCTTCACAGATCAGATTTTAGTCTAGAAATGTGAAACACGATAAAGATTTGCATTTTTTATCTTCTCATGTGTTTTCCTATGTACTACCATATCTTACATTATTTTGAAATTCTCATTAAAGAATTAGTGAATGCATCAAAGTAGATTATTAGAGGTTGAGTCAAAAGTCATTGGAATAAATTATATTTCCTGAGACTATTTTATTATTAAAGAAGAGTTTTTAGCCTTGTCTCTAAGCTTGGACTATGACCTTCATATATTCATTGCTGCAGACTTTTATACAGTTTACTAAATTCTGTGAAAATAATTAAAACATACAGTTCTTCTTCCAAGAAAAATTCTGTTGAGGCCACATGAAAACTTCTGTTCTAAACTGTTCATAGTAAAATCAAGACAACTGTGGACACAATGCTATTTTTAAACATCAGTTACAGGTGATCTTTGAACTGGTATAAATTAGAAGAGTTTTCTTGCATCTTTATGTAGTCAATATAAAAAATATTTTCAGTTTTTCTATCATTAATTGCTCCACTGAAACATTTACTTTTTTTTAAATGATTGCTGCTAATTGTCTTCCACTGCAAGGCAGTACATCACAGGAATGATTTGGCTTTGGAATTAAGAAAAGACACACAAGTATAAAAGCACTTAATGATGAAAAGTGGATTCACAGGAAATAGCTGCAGCATTTATTCACACAACATAAACTAACAAATATGCACAGGTAAATAAATTAATTTACTTCCTTCCATCCCTAGAATGTAGATCCACTTTCTTGACCGAACAAATAGTTGATGGATGATACACTAATTTAACAGCAGTTGTTAAGAAACTTCCAAGTACAATGGACCTGGAAGGCAGATGGTCGTGCTGAATTTGCCTGGTGGTTCTTGGAAATCTAGGGGCTGGGTATATGTCGAAGTGTGACATTGTTAACGGAACCTCCAAAATCAAGTTACTCTTGACAACCGTCAAGTTACTCTTTACAACCTCTGGTGGGCTGTTGTTGCGTTGTGGGCTGCCATACATGAATATTGAAAACCTTCAACTGGATTATGGAAAATTATGGAAGGTTTGTTAAGGAAGTATCTTTGTGAAAATTTATGAGACAGAATTGTCTATTCCTGCTAATTTTTAAAAGAAATCTCAATACTATTATTGCAGGAAAGGTGTTTGTAAATATTGTGCTGAAATTATTTGGCTTATCCAATGTTTCAATAAAAAGCCTCATAAAGAAAGTTGTGAGAGATGGGAAAATCTTGCTAAGCAGGCTCTCATACATTGTTAATTATATAACTTATGTTATATGTATTTATGATGTAATATTACTTATCTATTTAAACTATGATAAACTGTTAAACAAGGAAGAAGGTCTTTAAGAATGATGCAGTTTCAAGCTGATCTAAGGCTTAAAAGTTGTTTTGTTTTTTTCTTTTTTCCCACTCTGTCTATTGCGAGCATTGATCAGTGGTCTTTCAGAGGCTCTCACACTTGAAAGATTAAACAGTTTAATTGAATAAGCATTTAAAAATACCTGTTTTCCTCGTACCTATAAGATCACAACCTAGATCCATGCATTTAGCAAAGGTTCTTTCTTAACCATATAAAAACAATACCCATGCTCTCCTTCTGTTCCCTAGGAACTGACTGTTCCTCATGCGTGATAATCTCAATTGACCACTTCATGGTAGCCCCAACTAGCTACTCCTACTTGGCTCTTCAAATCAGAGCACTTGATGATAAATTAGGACTTGGCCATGAGATCATGGCATAAAAAAATAAGATATGACCAGCATAAGCTGCACTGAAAGTTAACACCTCTGCATATTTTGTTCTGTAAAAAATTGCATTCTGCAATTTGAACTAACTCAGTTCGATTGCTTTCTCTCTAAACCAAAATCTGCTTTCCATGCAGCATAGGTCACATGGAACTGCTTCCACACAGCAGGTCTGCATAATCACTGCTATTCCACCTTTTCTCTTACTAAGACAGCTCTTACAATTCATCAGACCACCTCAACTAGGAAAAAAAATATGATCAGGGAATTTTACCCTTTTGCAGCTAATCTGTTTTTTTTTTCATGTATAGCAAGCTGCCCAGGTATTTAGTGACAGCTACAAAGCTGAAAAAATAATATGTACTAAATTTATATGATGTACAGTAAATAAGCACCAGCAAGTTCACTTCTCAGGCAGTGTTCTCAAAATACATTTCAACTTCAGTCATTGATCAATACTGAACTCTTGTTTTCTCCTGGTCGAAAAAGGAAGCATTAAATTTGAGGAGATTAGAAGCAAAGCTGGTTTTGCTTTTGATTTTTCAGATATGATTTTCTTTTAATCAAAACCAAAACTGGGATCTTGTGAATGTGCCTCTGACTGTACAGGAATGGACTAACTACTCTGCTAAGCCCATTATATTTATTAGGCATATCTTGGTTTAAGCAAAGACACATTGACTAAATTAATAATAGAGCCATTTGGACTTCTTTCCACTTTAAACATTTTCTCATACTTACCAAATAAAATTGGATGCATAACAGTGAAGTTTTGTTTTTTAACTTTCAATTACAGCAATGTAGATACTGTCATGAACACCTCTGTATTTTTTTAAGAATATAATACATATGCCTTGCTCAATATGACATGTAATTACTTAAGTCTGAGAAGCCTCCAGAAATTTTGCTTTCTTTAAAATTATTCTGTGGAAGAGTTGCACTGGAAAATATTTTTTTTCTCACAGTTTTTAATTTTCATTATTTGGCAAAAATGTTTGGGGACAAACAATTGTTGAAGCAGAATTAAGTATTAATTTAATGCAATCTATTACATATTTACTTTTTTTTTTTTTTTAAGTCCTGGAAGAGGTGGATCTTTTGTCCAGATACAGTAAACAATATTTCACCTCCCAAAGGAAATTAAGACAGTAAAATTAACTTTTTCTTGCTGCAAATCCATTGTGAAGTTCTCTAGAGAAAACAGGATACTTTTCCTTTCCTGTACTCACTCAGAAAGAGCAACTCTTACAAAGAAGGAATCAAATCCCCAGAGAACTATTTTCCATGAGATTTCTTTCATTGTTATTTTCTTCTCCACCTTTTGTGATTTTTTAAATTATTAAATATATCCATGGCTTCTTCCTCAAAAAATTCCAAAGAAGTTTGTGGATGCCTTTCAAACTTTTCCTTCTAGTTACATGATTAAATATGTGACTTCATATAGAAAAACACTTTAAATGACACTATACCTGACTTTATAGAGCAAAACACTTTTGCCACTTACAGTTATATAATTTCTGGAGAGGTTTCTTTCTTTTTTTTTCTTTTTATTTTCTGTCAAAGATCAAAGCAGAATGAATTAAAGACTTGTTTTAAGGGATAACTATCTACCTCTTTCTGACACATTTTACTGAATTTTGATTTATAATGAAAAATAAGCATTGCTTTAAAGACATACGAATTAAAGATATACGCTAACATGACACACACATTCATAGCAAATTCACTCTCCTGTACATTCCTGTACACATCTTAGCTTATACATGTTGATAGATTACAATTTCTAAAATCTTGAGTTAATGGGCAGGGTATGAAACTGTTATTTGAAATCTGTAAATTTCCTTTGAAAAAAGTTATGATCAAAGACATTTATGGAAGTGATGAACTTTATATCTGCCCTTTGTATTTAAATCCAGTGTTTCCATTTGAGTCCATATATACCAGTATAATGTAAAATATCTTATTTACATAAGCTTTAATGTCTTCATAATTCATGAGTGGTAGAATGATTGAGTTACAAAGGTCATTTGGAATAAGTTGGCTTAAATTATTTATCAAAATTCAGCCTATTCAGTATTGTTCTGTTTATGAATCACAATTTTTAAGAACTGCTTATTTCATGTTACATGTCTTCGAATATTACATCCACTTTGAAATAAAGCAGAAAATTTATGATAGTTGCAATATAAATCCACTGATCTAATATGGAGAAGTAAGAGTGCCAGGACATTTTGTGCCCTTTTGTTTGAGCTTTAAATGCATCAGAGTCATAGAAACTGGGGAGGAGATGACTTTTGGAGATAATAGAATGCACAGCTGAGTAAAACAGTCATGAAGTTATGAGGCAAATATTTTTTAAAAACGGTGCTTGGTTGACCATAGCCGTAATCAAATGCTGACACAACAATGGCATACTTGAAAATGCACAAGTCAAAATTAGCATTACCTGTGGATAGCCATCGTGTAATAAAAAGAAAGAAAGTCTTTATCATCTTAGCATGCAGGATGGTAAAGTGAAATGTGCAAATATTTCAGTTTCACATTTTGAAAAAGGATGGATCTGCAAGTGATGCTTTTAAAGATTGTGTAACTAATTCAGGGCAGTGAAATTATAGCAATTTATGTCAAATTTCCTAGAGAGACCTGCTTACCTGTTTTGTATGTATATGTTTTAATGTGAAATTGTGAAAGACTAATTAATTACTAATTAATACTAATTAATTACTAATTAATTACTAATACTATAAATAAGAATCATGCTTTCTTAAAGGTAATACTAATTTGTGGGAAACTTTCCCATTAAATAATGTTCTCCCATTTTATTCCATAGCTCTTGCATGTATAATTATCCAATTAGGAAAGCGTGAAACAAATTCTTGTAGTGTTGTATATTATTGAATACTCTTCCAATAAATGTAATTAAAAGAACATTGCTCCAAAAAAAAAAATCTCATTTTGTGTGGCATGTATTTCAGCATAATTGCACTACATAAATTTTGAGTAAAAGAATTGTCTATGAATACCTCAACCACTCATACAAATTCTCCTCAAAAAAAGGGGATTTATTAGAAAAAAATGAAGATAATTAAAGCTTTATAGAGCCAT
Source organism: Promerops cafer (assembly GCA_013398275.1). NCBI lineage: Eukaryota > Metazoa > Chordata > Aves > Passeriformes > Nectariniidae > Promerops > Promerops cafer. The sequence goes on along the minus strand of VZSE01004327.1, from coordinate 797,379 downwards.
ACATGTTCACACCATCCTGTTTCCAGCCAGGAAGAGCATGTCCAGGACCTAGAGGCTATTCTATACCCTATCACATCCTTCCTGGGGTGGGGGTAAGGCAGACTTTTCAGTGCAGAAGAGGTTTCCTCTGACTGCGTGAGCGAGTGGAGGGAGTAGCGGGGTCAGGCCAATTCCCAGCCAGAGGGGCAGTCGGGGTAGCATGGCTACAGTGGGGGCTGGGTCGAGCTCTGTGGTGAGGGCATTTTTGCGTGTGGATCACTCTCTCTCTTTCACTTTTGTTCTTAGTATTGTTACTGGTACTGTTGGTTTTCTTATCTCGTTGTTTCCAGTAAGCTGTTCTTCTCTCAGCCCATCATCTTCACCTTCTGTCCCTCCAATTCCCCTCTCCAGCCACTTGCAGGAGGAAGGGGAGGTATCGGGGGCTTTGGGGGCTTTGGGGGGGAAGAGTGGGAGGTAGTGTGGTTTGGAGAGTCTCAGGGGGAGCACTAAACCAGGGAGTACCATTCCTAAACCATGACACACACACATGCTTAAGAATTTGACTTGCTTGCATGAATCAGGTCTCAGTTCTCCTCTGTGCGTGTTGTCTATTTTTCAGGCTTGGTTGAAGTTTAAGTGTAGTGATAGCCTCTTGTACATAGAAGAAATTGTTGCCAGAAGTAGTCTTTCCTGGAGATTCCATACAGAATGCCCTTGTTCTCAAGAAGGAAAATAATAATAAAAAAAGAATTCTAACAATTCTAACATTCCCTACTTTCAAAAATACCATTTGAAGCATGACATTTCACTGAATTAACACATACTGGCATTAAAAGTTATGAACACTCTCCAGGTATTTCACCTTGAATTATATCAGTTCTAGAACTAGAAATTGACTGAAGGACAGGGAAAAATTTTGCTTGTTCTTTTATCATATCCAGCAGGATGACTATGCTGTGAAAGTTTGCATCACTCTCCACCTAATTTTCAAAGACCACAGCCATAAAATTTTGTATTAAATAGACAACGTGATGCATGTAGAAACTTGCATTTTGTTTTTACTGGAAAAACTATCTCCCTTTTTTTTTTTTTTTTAATCTAATTCTATATTCCGTACAGCTGTAATTCTATCGAGAAGTAAGAATAGGTAAAATGTTAAGTATTTTACAGACGTATTCTTTTAAAGAAAAATCAAGTTCAGAGACAGGAAAGTGAGTGTATGCAAACTTTTCTTGTTATAAATTGGGTAGAAACCTCACGCACAAATTCTAGTTTTCACTGTTCATGATGTGTTTAATTGTTTTACTATTACTATGGGGTTTTTTTTCATCATAATATTATAATTCTTTCTCTACTGGTGTGACTGTACCAACCAATCTGACTGATAATTATTAGAAGTTTAGACAAAAGACATTTTTTAGGAATAATAAGCAAAAAAATTCTGCAGTGTAAAGCACAAAACAATGTTAACATTCATTTGTTTAAGCAAACAAAAATTTTAATTACTTTATACCTCATTTGCATGTTTTGATACAGTATACAAATGCGTGAAGTGCATTTGTTTTTAAATTTGGCATTCAAATAATTTCCCTGCAGAATCTTTCTCTGGTCAAAACTGGATTACATTTCTTTTCTGTGCAAATATTTGGAGTAAAAATAGTCAAAAACTGAAAAAAAAAAAAAAATTGTCTACATGTCTGTACTAAGAAAACTTTAGTTTCTTTTAAGCTTTGTTTTAGGAAAGTCACAATTGTGTCTTGGAATACCAGTATTTCCATATGTAATTAATTTAATATAACATAAAAGCAGCAGGCCCCAGATGAAATAGACAATTATTCTCGTCATAAGGACATTAAACCAAGGCTATGTTTAAAGGCTGCTCTTCATCTTCTTTCATTTATTTATTTTCATTTGTTTTTCTTGGTCTGTTTTGACGGCTTTAGTGAATCAAAGAAAAAAAATGTACAAGGAAAAGAAATGCTATAAATGTGATAAAGAGACATATTGAGTTATTTTCATGCAGGGATATTAAGGGATTTGTATTTTCTGTTTTATAATTTCTGTGAAAATAGATCCTCATTGTCAGTGGTCAAAGGAAGACTAGTTTAGCAAACCTAAAGTTTCTCATGACATTTGCTTTTTATTTTTGGGTACTGCAGAAACTGCAGAAGGTCATGTGTGTTAACTATGCAGAATACTGGGTAGTCTAAATACAGATCTTGAGCATCTCTAGATATGTCTTCTATTATTACTCCTAAACTTCACTGTGCAGTCAGACTGCATACACACCACTATATGCCTGGGAGCACCTTGTTTATGCTCTATGAGGTATGTGTTCAAGATTTTCACAAGTCCATGTGGAAAGTAATTTTCCCTGTAGTTATATGAAAATATGTGTAATGCACGTTGAAACACTGCTAATATTATATTTTCCTAACCTGTGTTGTCCAGCCAACCCAGGAATAGAACAAAATATAGATAAGGGAAATAGATGGCAAGTAATAGATTTCAGGGTCAGATGTTAGAGTGATAAAATATAAAATGTTCTTAATTGGTTTCTGTTTCAAATTTGTAGTTTCCTGTTGGACTAGAGCATGACTTTTAGAAGAGGCATCAAGAGTTAACATAAACATATCAGCTGACAAATATCATAAAATGTTCTGCTGTTTAATTACCTCCACTACAGAAGTTAAATCTCTCCAGTAGTTTCAGCTCCCAATTACCATTTCCTACTATTCCTCCGACACTTAATGTTTCTTGTCTTTGTCTCATTGATTACTTAGAGTTGAATAGCAACTTCTGCTTGTATTGAACTGATGTTGATTGAGCTTCACTTGTCTTTTGCTGTTAGACACATACTGTAAGTTCATGGCATTCTGGTATTTCTTTTAATTGTTTCCAGCTTGCTAAGAAATAATTGTGGTGGTTTGTGGTGGGTTTTTGTGTTTGGTTTTTTGTGTGTTTTGTTTTGTTGTTGTTTTTTTTTTTGTTTGTTTTGGGGGGGCAGAGGGGGATTTTTTTAATTAAGCATGAACTGCTCACAAGGTCACCAGAGGATTGCAGACAGTAAAAACAGGACAGTCTGCAAATACGCAATGAAGCTAAACATCTCCTGACATATAGATAAAATTGAGGCTTTAAGATTGACATGAATGAAGTGTTTCTTGTTCTACACTAGACAGGTTGCAGTTGTGAAGGCTGAGAAATCAGAAAAATAATCCTGGTGTAGGATAGAATTCCTGCTGTAGGTAGACTGTGGTAGGAAAGACGGGTGTTTCCTTGTGATGTCTTTGGATAAATGTCAGTTGATACAAGGGAAGGATGTCCTCTCTCTTTCTATTTGAACTATAAAGTTGAGACTACCTACTTCCAGAAAGGAACATGAGGTAGTGTTTCAAGTTTGAGAAAAACTGGGTAAATCTGATTTGTTGTTGCTGCTCTAATAAAATTGTCTTTACATTTATGTAACACACAGTGTACACAGTTTTCATTCCTTATTCTTTCTCTTCTGACTCATTTCTGCTATTCAATACAGGATAGGATTTATGCCCCTGAGGATGTATTTCTCTTTATGAATTAACATTAGAAATACTGATGAGAATTTGTGTCTTCTGTCTTCATTTTACTAAATGCATAGTAAGAATCTTGCTGAGATAGCTGTAATACAGTAGCAAGTCTTTCAGGCTTGGGTAACACCTACTGTATTCTTAGTTTTTGTTTTCAAGTGACCAAAAGAACTAACTAAATTAATTTTATGTGAAATTCTGTTGGAAGGAGATTTTTGCTCTTTTACAAAAAATTGAGAAGTCTAATTTGGGCTACTGAAAAACAGAAAAAAATTCCAATGTAACCTGCTTCTCATTTAAGGAGGAAGAACATTGTCACTAACTGCTCTTTCAGCTTGCTCCACGAATAGGATTAGGACTTACAGAGTATGGAAAAGTAGAACAGGGATAATTCAATTGTGGAAGGAAAATATCTTAAAGATCTATTCAAAATACAGGAAGAGAAGTAACCATCTTCTTTTTTTCCCCCTAATGCTCACATTCAGGATGAGTTTAAGTGGCAATTACTGTAGAAAAATAATTAAATAGACTGATTGAAGTCTGACTCACAGCAAATATTTATGGAGAATGTATAACCTTCTAAAATAAATATCTGTGATATGCAGTTTGGTGGTTCTTGATTATAACTGGATTATGAAATAAAGACTCCAGTGAATGGATGGAGAACCATAAAGCCTTTTCTTTTTTCCCACCCGTAGTTTGACTAAAAGTAGAGGATGTCTTATAATTTAATTATAGGGAACTCTAGGAACTGCATAATTGCACTACAATGAAATTTTTCGCAAAGAAAAACCTCTCCTGGTGTGCTGTCTGAGACCTACCCAAACCTTTCCCTGGGTGAGATGAAGGTCTGATGAAAGCAATTAGCATGTCCATTCCATGTAATACACACATCTGTGGTCTTTATAGGGTCCTGCTTGCCATAACATGGAGCATCCAGAAATTGAGGTCCTCTGACAACATACCACTCACTGTGTGGTAGGACACATAAAGCAAAACTCATAGTTCAGGGCTGTTCTATTGCATGTTTCATGCAACTAATGCTGCTAGAGCTAAAAGTCACAGTAGTGATGCTAAAGCAGAAAAAAAAAATCACTGGAGCAGTAAAGTAAATTTCTTAAACAGTGCAAAAAAGCAATCATTAGAGCAATAAGAAGAGCAGCCCTCTGGGTCACAAAAGCAGTTTAAGAGTGGTTGCAGAAAATGCAAAGGTAAAGTAGTTTGGAAAGATTTTAAGTTTCTGTGACAGCTCATAATCAAGAATTAAGCATCTGAGATGTAGAGATGGACTAAATTTTATGGAGGACATGTGATTCCATTAAGTCATGATGCCAAACCACAACTGAAATAATTTAAAAGGAGAAACTATAATTACTGATGGTGGTATTGGTGCCATATTTATTTTGTCTTATAATTAGAATACACTAATAAAACTGCTTCTTATCTATCTTTCTGACTCTTGTTTAGTGCAAATAAACTAAGGAGTATGAAACAAACAGAGAAGAATTTGGCGTAGAAATAATTGTACTGAGATTTCAAGTTGATCAGTTTCCCCCATCCTGGAAATCATTACTTGAAGTAAAGAACTTCATTTGTTTTCATGTAGCTTGGTTTCCAAATTTACTTAGCTGAAGGGATTGCTTGACATATACAGAACTTAACTCGAGATAAAAAACCCAAACAAAATCTTTTTATCTAATGTCCTCCGCCTCTTTTTTAACATGCACTATTTTTTGCAATGTAGCAAAAATCTTAATAAACTTGGTCCCTTGATTGTCTGTGCAGACAGTTGGTCACTTTGCTGCCACATGATAACCTAGCTGCCCTGACACCTCCTAAATGTAATGTATGCAGCTGCTGTATCTGTTAGTCATCACAAAGCCAACTTTTAAGTGCTCCAAATTCAGGCATAGGACACTATTTCACACATACATAATTGGTATGATTAGTAAGTCTTGTGATAAAGAAAGGAAGCTGATATGAGCATGGTAAAATATGCTGCAGTGTCTCAAATTTATTCTATTTCCAGTCGGTTGATTCTGTGTTACCAAGAAAATACTAATATGTCTTAGACAAACTGTTGAAAACAAGGATTCTTCTTTTTAAACTTAAAAGTATAGGGTTTTTGCTCATTATTAATGCTTATGTTCCAAAAGAGCTCAATGTGTTTAAAAACAGGGTTGTTTAGGAAGGTTGTTGATTTTGTCATTTGGAAAATACTTGGGAGCTTGTTGCTTTTTTACAAGTATGCTGACTATTTAAAATTGCCTTACGATAAGACAAAAAGTGATAGTTAAGACTTGTGGTAGACATATTTCATGTTTAGACTCAAAATTCTGTCACTACTAGATTAATTAGCTCACTATCTTCGTGAGGATGTGTGACAATGCTTATAACTATTTTCAAGATAACATACTACACAAAGGCAATACACACTTTATGTTACGTAGAAAGAATTGTGCCAGATTACATGAATGAGTTAAAACCTTCAAATTTGATAAGAAATCCTAAGTGTGGTAAAATCTGTGTGCCATGCATGCAGTCATCAAGCTGTTGTAGCTGAGGGGTGTAATATTGCGTAACCAAAATTTACGGGGACAGTTAGGGCTTCGCATGAGTTTAGACATCATGAATGACATCTTACTTTCCAATGACGTTTCTCAACGGGCTTATATCGAAAAACTTCCAAAATGCTTAAAAATCACTTATGTATCTTTTATAACTCGTATTATGTTGACTACAGTATTTCATTCAACCAAGAAGATTTTCTTTAGATTTTAGTAGTATTTCATAGGGATCCAGGGAACATGGGAGATCTTGTTTTAAAAAAAAACTGAAAAAAATTGAAAAAAATTGAAAAAAAAAAAAAAGAAAAATGGAAAAATTTAGCTGCCTTTTTTTTTTTTTTTTTTTTTTTTTTTTTTCCCCACCTGGGACGCCTAAAAGCATTTTTCTTTGGAAAGAGACTAAGTTTTGACTCTGGATCCTAATGTCATGAAGCAAGAATAAATAATACATACCATTTACATATTAGTGGTTTTTCCCTTTAGTCTTTGGTAAAATTAATCCAAAGCATCAAATTCTTTCCACTTTTTCCAGGAATCTTTGTAAAGGGCCATTTCTTTTCTTCTTTTACTTGATTGAGAAGTTTTACCAAGTCAAATTCTTTCATTTCTCCTCCTGTCATTTATTAAGTTCTCCTTTTAATAGCCCATGTGTGTGTGCAAGTTTGACTTCAGGTGCGCAATCCTGAAATCTTAATATGCAACTTTTTTATAAACAATACAAAGAAGTTGACAGGTCTCAAAGGGGCTTGTGTGAAAAGATAATTAAGTGCTTTAGAGAGTGTCAAGAGTCAATAGCTCAGCACTGTCAGCATTCTCGAGTGTTACAGGCTATAATTAGATGGCATGGAGGTGTAAGAGATGTTTGGCAGTTTATTCCAGCATGATCTTGAGAGTAAAAGTAAGGAGCTGCCTTAAAAATGTGACACTATGAGTGAGGAGAGCAGGAACATTTAAACCTCACACATGTCTTTTAGTGACTTAGACAAATTGCTCCTTTGTGGAGATGCCACTCTTTGCAATATTTTCATCCATCTATCCAGTCAGTTTTATCTTATGCCCCAAATTTCAATTGTGAGGTCACTGGTACTTTTGCTTTTTAATATTCCAATTCTTGACTTACTAAATAACTTCCATAAAATTTTTGGGAGCACCAATTTTTACTTCTCTAAACATAATAATTTACTTCCTCTCTCTGTTATTTATCCACTATTAGCCGCACACCTTACATTAATACAACACTGTCCTTCTCAAAATCCCAAGGATTTTAATACTTCTTCAAGATAAAACATCTTATACCTATCCCTTTCAAAATGTTGGAAGCTCAGGTTTTAGACTGAAAATTAATTCCCACCTAAATTATATTTTTGACTGCAAGAAGTTTTTTGCATCAACTAACGTAATTAAAGGTTAGCTTTATAAGAGTTTATGTGATTACAGTGATGATTATTAAAGTATCGGTCATCTACCTTTCCACTAGCATCCTACTTGGTAGTTAGCAGCACGCAGAAACAAAATATTAGGACTTTCGAAATGGGAGACTACCACTTAGTGGAAATCTCCAATGGAACAGAATAATTGTTAATTATTATCATCATCGTTATTTGCATAGCAAAATGACTCTGGGATACCTGTGTGCTTGGGATACCTGCACACAGCCTTATCTGCTTTCAGATCCTGAAGCAGTATTTGTGTTAACTATGCACAGTAAATGAAAAGGTATTACTGCAGGGAAGTCATAGTATAACACGGAGAATTTTTTCCACTTTTTCTCCTGGACATGCCACAGAAAGGATTATCAAGCACTGGAACACGCTGCTGAAAGAGGTGGTGGAGTCGCCATCCCTGGACATGTTAAAAAGAGCTTGGATATGGTGCTTGGATTAGTGGTAAACATGGTGGTGGTGCTAGGTGGTTGATTGTACTGGGTGATCATAGAGGTCTTTTACAACCCTAATGATTCTGTGATTCTTTGATTCTCAAACTAGAATGACTCACTGGAGTCCTCTCTGAACATCCTTTTGTCATATCCCTCCCCTAGCTCCAGAATTACACTGCTTACAAATAATCAAGAAAAGCTGAAAGAGCTGTAAAAAATAAATTAAAAAAAATAGAAATAGGGAAAAAAAAAAAAGGTTTATTTGCTAAACCACAGGAATTTTCTGAAACTAGTCAGAATGAAATTGTCACATTCTTACATTCATAAAAGACAAAATTTAAAGCATTTAATGTACTGAGGGGATGCTAACAGTAAGATAATATGGTGGCCTCAGTTTAGTTCTGTGGTCAGTAGGAAATTCCCTGCTGTTGTTAAGCTGTTTCCTACAGAGTGGACATCAAAGAGCACAGAACCTGTTAATTTGAATTGTAGTTTACCTACTGTTCAAGGCTGTTGGCACTTGTTGCCTGAGTGTACCAGAAGAAGTGTGCTGGGTCACCTGAGTTATGTGACTAGGGTCTGCTAGGCAGGTCCCCCTTTTGCTCATTCAGGCTAGGCTCTCTCATGTGTGCCACCAGAGGTTTTCCCCAGACCTCACCACTTGCCATAATTTTATGATCTAGTCAATAACAAGCAATAGAGTAGAAAGGATTTTTTTTCTTTCTCCAGCTTTTGTTAGAAAGACTTGACCTTTCTTAATCCTTGAAAACTGGGACTTCAGGTGTTTACATTTGGAAGAGGATTTAGTGCTGTGAAAGCCTGCTGGCATGGAGTAAGCGCTATTGGTAGAGTGAGATTTTTAACTGCTTTCTCAGAAGCTCTTTCTGTCAGCTACTGGATGCAGTCAAAGACTTAAAATCTGTGCTATTTGTTGAGAAGTCCCATTTTGTGACACTCCCCTACCCTCAATCGCATTTTTTCTGTTCCTGAATGACAAAATTAATAGTGAAAATATTTTGAAAATTTGAAAATTATCCTCTGATAGGGGATTTTTGTGAAAATTACTTTCTATGCACATCCCTTAATACAATTCTTTGAGCATTTCCTTAAAGTGTTCGAAGGAAATGAATCACTAGGTATTATTTTGTGAGATTTGTGAAAATATTTGAGAGAGGTCATCTTTGTGGGTTGTTATAGAAGCTAAATATCTACAGTGAGAAAAAATAGACAACATCATGGATAAATCCCAGATAAAAGAAAGCAAGCAAATGGTGAGGTTAAACCAGCTGTAAGTGTTCATAGCAGAGCCCATTGAGCCCATTGATTCCATATTGAGGTCCTGTATAATGTTTTAAGCATATATACAGACAAAACAGAACATGATTAATGAACAACACTGTATCAATTAATAGGAATTACTTACTTACTTACTTGAAACTTCCTGTTTCAAGGGTCTATGAGAAACTTTAAAGCTATCTGATTGCACTAAGTAAACCCAGCCGTTAGGAGGGAAAAACTTCTCTTGTTACTCAGCTTTTGTCTTTAAAAACTTTTAAATCCCATAAAGGGAATGATACAGATAGTATGTTATCACTCTAAAGAAAATAGCAGTAGGGCCCTCAACTAAAATTTTCAATTTTCTAGCAATATAAGTCTCCCTATCTCAAAAAGGATATTGAAGAAGTTGAAATTGTTCAGTGAAAGATGAAGGAAATTATTATGAAGAGAAGTCTGTTAAGGGAGTCAAAAAACACTTTAGAGAGACTGAAAAAGGATTTTTTAATCTTAGAAAGGAAATGAAGAAGAAGAAACAGGATAAAAATTGAAAAAATAGTAAATGTTGGGGAAGAAATAGCAAAGAACATCCTTTTTCCCTATTGCAAAGCTCAAGAGCAAGAGATCATTCAAAGAGAGCAAAACCTGCCAGTTAGAAACATCAATGCACATTTGTGAACACAGTGTCCCACACAACATCCGTCCAGTCGATAATTTTGTGTAATTCTTCCAATGGCTTGAAACCTCACAGAATCATAACATGGATTAGGTTGGAAGGGACCTTAAAGATGTCCTAGTTCCAACCCCTCCACTATGTGGCAGGGATGCCACCCACTTAACCATGTTGCTCATCTCCCCATCCAACCTGGCCTTGAACCCTTCCATCCGGGGATGGAGCAACCACATCTCTGTGCAAGAAGATACAGAACAATATAAATGCTTAGAATTCTAATTATCACTGCAGCCAAACATTTTGGGAGGTATTAGAACTGCGCTGTGGAGAGTACAAAAATACACCTAGCTGAAAAGTTTGGGATAGATATAGTATTAATACAAATTATGTCTGCCAAAATGAACTATTCTCCTTTCTCTGAAACTTTCAGAACTGTATGGTTTTGAAAGTGGAACAGATTTTAGCACGCTCTGTATCCATTGAAATCCAGTCTTTTAGATTTCACATTCTTAATTCTACCCCCTGAATATCCATACAATTTTTCATAAGTTTGTGTATATCTCACTCAGTTAAAAAAAGGAAATGTACATGTATCTTTTGTAGTTTTTGTATTAATAGAAATACACTGAATTACATCCCTGTTGCAATGCTTAAAACTTTGGACTATCTTCAAAATAATTGTGAAAGTAGGATTTATGAGCTGCAGTTATTTAGATGCTGTAAAGGTTTTGTTGATTTAATATATAAAATTATAATAATAGTAAAATTCACACAAAGGCATAAAAATAATTTGTTTGCAACATTAGAGAGCATGGTTTTACCCTAGAAATACCAACTGGTAATTCTGAGAATTGCTTGTTGTCAGAAAATAGCTTTATTTTTTCTTATCAGAAAGGGAAACATAAGTGGTAAAGCACAAAGTCAGAGTGATTTCTCTAAATGGCTACAGGGTGAGAAATCATTATCTCTTGGTGTTTAGAATCTTTAGTGGGAGAAAAACAAAAAGAAAACACAAAAACCCTCAAAGCCCTCTCTGACAGTCAGAAAAAAATGAGTAAAGAGCAGAATTTTAAATAGGACCCCTTAACATTAATAATTAATGAGAACAGAGATGACAATTTCTTTTACATATGTGAGTACAATACAATAAGCAAATCTGACTCATCTGGGAGTTTGATTGCTGTGTTTGAAATTCCACCATAGTTAGAGCAGGCGGGGGAAGAATGAAGAGGGAAGGTGAGGACAATGTTTGTAAAATAGTCTTACAGAAAAGAGGAGATAAAAATGTTGGGTAGAATGTTACATTTTTTAAAAAAAGACACTGACAGATATATGACCTTTCTAGGAAAATATTTCTTTAAATTCAGTTTTTTAAGATCCAAAAGTGCCTCCTTCATGGAGGCAGGTCATATTTTTTCTCTGACAGAGATCTTTTCTCATTTGTGGAGGAACTGCTCACTGCTGCTTACATCACTGATCACATGAGCCTTTTATGATTTCTCTGTAATTTTCTGGGTCCATCCAGTTCTCTAAACGTGATTTCTTTACCAGCAGCAAATATTATCCTATATGATAAAATTTTACATTTCTGAACAAATTTTAGCAAACTAATTAAATCACAATCCATTCAGAAGACATGGAAAGCTACTGGAAAAAAAGGAAAAGAATAAAAATTCCCTTCATGTAGTTAACCATTAATTTAATCTGTCTCTCCGTTAAGGCATACAATAACAGAAATTCTAAGCATGCAGTGATATAAGGTTTTCTCCATGGCATCTGTGCTCCTCACAAGTTCAACCTTTATGTAGCTATGACATGAAGTCTTATCCTAAGTAGGTAAAATTACTACCCAGAAGCTTTAAAGAGCAAATAAATGTTTTTCTAATTCTTCTCAGTTGCTCAGGTGGAATGGTGGTAGGAAAATGGAACTGGTTGCCTTTCCATGGGACATTCATCCACAAAAATATAAGTCATGTAATTCTTAGGTGTCAGGAAAAGGAAATAATGATAGCTGGGTTGTATCCTGATAAAATGTTGTTATACTTCTTATTTTATGCATGATAGACAATGTTTCTGAGAAATAGAAAGCAACCTAGTTCAATTTGTTCTCCTTTTATATTCTACCAGGCTCCTGTGCATCTTGAAAGGAAGTAGTGGTTATTTATTTGATATGTGTTTGCTTTGGAGTAAAGTCTTTCAGTGAATTCCATTTCTAGATTTGAGCCATTGGGCTATGCCATAGGATAATCAGGAGAATCTAAAAACTAAAAAAAAAAAAAAAGACACCAAGTCCATTCCTTTGTTACAGGCTTAGGTATGGGACAAAAATTCTTTGGAGGTTTTATGGAGTTTGTGCTATGTAACAATAATAAAATCAAACAAACAAACGACCAAAACCAAATAAATATCCCTAAACCTAAAGTTAATATTTTGGCTTCAGCCCCAGTTGTCCTATTTTGTCTTCTTTTACCAAGTACATAACTAATCAGAGCACCACCACGCTGAATATCAGTTCTCTCATCTTACATTTGGCAAATTCTGATGGGATTTTAGGTTATATCGTAAATATTCTATCTGTGATGTCTTCAATCTTGTGTGCTGTTGGATTTTTTTAAATTAAGAGATATTCGATGAATATTTTATATTTTAACAAGTAGTTGTTCTACAGTAAGTTGAGTGGTTTCAAAAGAAGCAATTCTTGTGAGTGCATAACCATTTTCAATGTACCAGATTAGATGCATGTTCATATATTTCAGGGAGCCTGCTACCTTTATACCGACTTGACATGGGGGCAGGATGAAGATCACTGATGAAGATTGTTATGTGTCAAAAGGAGTATGATTATGTGACTCACCTTGTTTTCCATTATATGTAATTTAAAAGCATCCTGTCATGGTATTTTTCATAATTAAAAAAGTCCTTTCTATTGTTTATAATTATCCCTTTAATGCTTGACATTGAAATCTGTTTCCTTACTGATTTATTTTCTCCTTTCTTTGGAGGTAATTGAGGTTGAGTTATGGAAGAATTATATATGAATGTAGGGTGACTTAATTCTTACACATTTTACGAAGAGTGGGGAGAGAATTTCTACGTACTCCACCTTGATGATTTGCTTGCCAGTCCCCTGGCTACCCTCACTGGAATCTCAGATCTGTGTTATGTCTGTGGACAAGCTGTCTGTGGCAATATTGTGCTTCCTTGTGTAGTGCCTTATCAGTCCACGCTATGCAGAAAAATGGGTATGTGAGGGGAAATACTTTAAAAACTCAGCCCTGAGACAGGGTATTTCTTCCTTTAGAAAGACTCATGTGAGGACATAATATACTCCTTCATCAGTTTGTTGTGTGCCTTTCACCTTCTATCCCTTAGTGTCCATCACAGGCAGTCACTTCCAAACATATGCAGTCATCTCCTGTAATATTTGCCCATGTTTTTGAACCTCTCTCAAACTCCAGCATTCCTGGCAGAGATATTTGACTGTTTGCATTGCATAAAATAGCATGGTAAATTTTACATTTCTGGTGTGGGGCCGAGGTATAAGATCTCTGCCTAATAATTTTCTTACTGAGTCACAGCTGAGGTTCAGTTAGCCCATTTTCCAATTCTGCGCTGATAGGACAAAAACTTACTGCTTACAGATAAAGGAAAGGAACCAGAGAAACACAGATTACTCTGAATCTTTAGAAGATTCTTTCCACTTGCTGGAAATCTGCAATCTCCAGACGTTTTTCTCAGCTGAATATTGCATGCAGTCTGTGTTTTTTAGTAGACCTTGTTAGAGCCTCTTGGTTGGTTGACTTTGGCCAGCCACAGGGCTCCAATCCAGCCACTCTCTCACTCTCTATCCCTCCTCAACCAGGTGGAGGAGAAGAAAATAACCCCAAGTAGGATAAAGACAGGCAGATTCCTTACCAGTTACTGTCATGGATAAAACAGCCTCAGCTTGGGAAAAAATATTTTAATTTATTACAAATTTAAATATAGATAACAAGAAACAAAGACAAAACCTGAAACACCTTTCTCACCCTTATTTCCAGTCTCAACTTCACTCTGTTTATTCCTAACTCTTTTCCCTTTTGACTCCACAGCCCTAGCAGTAAAATATTGGATGGGTAATGGAGAGTTGCAGTCAGTTCATGAGTTCACATCTGCCACTCCTTCCTCCTCACTTTGTTGCCTGCTCTGCCATGAGGTCCTTAATGGGCTGCAGGGAAATATCTTCCACCACTATCTTTCCCATAGGCTACACTGGAATCTCTGCTCCCACACCTTCAACACCTCTTATTCCTTCTTCTTCAATGATCTTATTTTCAGGGCTGTTTCTCATAATAGTTTTTTCCCTCACTCCTCTTCTATTAACATAATTGTTTCAATGTATGCCAAAATTTAATCATATTTTGTTTTAAAAAATACCTCTTTTTATTTTAAATTCACCGGTTGCTAATTTTATTTGGCTCCTTCTAGGTTGTCTCTATCTGAAATAGTGAACAGCCATACCTATCCATTTTCTTCAAGGTATTAATGATTTCACAGATAGCTCTCAAATTCTTGACCATCTTTTTCTGAAGGTGAAAAGACTCTTTTCTTACTCTTTTTACAGAAACCATTCCATACTCCTGACTACCCCTCTTATCCCTCCTGTGAATTGGAGATCTGTTTCATATCTTTTAAGATGGAGTCTCACAACTTAAACTGTTGTTACAGGCTTATATATATATTTGTTTTAATTGCTGTTTTTGGGTTAACATTTCTTTCATTCTGATTTTATTTTTTATTTCTGAGAGAGTTGTCCATGTTAGCTCTGAAATCCATTTTGCTTCCAGTAAATTTTAATTTAGACCACACATTTTCTCTTTGTTCTTTATTTTTTATTTAGCACCACTTAATTTAATCTGGTTTCCCCTGTCACTTTCTGTAATGAAATTCTTATGCAGACTTCAGTAATTTTACATTTCCTCCCATCAACTGGTGTACATCATTATCAATTCATTTTTCAAATTGTTATTTCCTAATCATTTATGAACACAGGTCCTAGGAAAAATCTCTGTGATGGACTTTCACAGTAATTCTCCTCTATACTCAATGTTGAATCTTTATTACTCTTTTTAAGATAGCATTTAAGCAGTCATATATTCCTTGGAGGACCACCCCTATGTGGTCCGAAAGCTTGGCTTTTTAACAGCTTTTACAGAAAGACTTGCCAGCAGTTTTCAGGAATTACAAATGTAATATATAAACCAGACACCCTTTGCCACTTTTGCAAGGGCTCAAGGAGTGCTTTAATCGTCTCTGCCTATTCCTGCTGCTACAAAAAAAAAAAAAAAAAAAAAAAGAGAAAGTACTCAAGACTAGAAAAAGACTCACTGTCCAGGGATAGAATACTGTAACAGGCTTCAGATACATTTTGCTTTTTGTTCCTGAATTGTAGTTTCAGCTGAGGTGATCCAAAGAGATGGTGCTGCTGCTTATAAGGCTGCCTGGAGTTTTTGCAAAGCTACTACTTCACCATCTTAATGTTGTGCCCCACAACCTACAGCAAATATATCTCTCTGCAGCATCTAAAACATTTACGAGTTCTAAATCCACAAAGCACTGTGTGTGATGTACTGTACCTGAGCAAAGATGAAACTGTGAAGCTCTATGAGAAGACCTGTGAAATATCCACGGGGTCACATCTTGGCATCTTATTCTGGCAATTCAGCAAATGTGATTTTTCTCCCTTTGCATGCAAAAAAACTCTATTAAATAAAAGAATTATTGTGCATTTTCTCTTGCTTTGATAACAAATGACAGTTTCAAGAAAAAAGGCTCTTGAGATAAAAACACCAGTTTGCCAAGATCACTATTCCTCTTGCACAATACTGCCAGAAATGGGCTGCAATACTTACTATAGTTTATGAAATGGTTCATACTTACATGCTATCTTGATCCTTTCAGACCTTCCTCCAGATTAAACGTCTTACTCGAGAGCAGGGAATCTTTGTCCTGCTCTCTATCCAGGACTTTTAGAAAAGCAGTTTGCTCCTGTTGTGGACTAGGCTTTTGCTGATAGCTAGTATAAAAGTAAGCAGAATTTCAAAGAATATTCCCCAGGCATAAATGCTGGTGTTCAGTGAGTATTTCCTTTGCAGAGGTTTCAAGAATTGATCATAATGTGGCCCTGAAAAGGGAGGTAATCTCTTTGGGATAATGATTCTAAACATATGCACAAAGAATGAATTCAATTTCAGAAAAAGAGAATAAGTAGCATAAGATTTTCTCAGGAAAAAAATCTGTATGTAAAATGTATTTTTTGGTCTAGGTAAAACTTTCCAGGACTGCTTGTGAGGCAAGATCTTGCATTGTTAAGCAAGTCGCTAAAACCCAAATTAATCTTTCTTTAGTCTGTATGTCAAACTCCCTCCTGCCTCAAAGGAAGAAAAAACCCAACAGCATAAAAGTAAGTATTTAAGCTTGTGCTTCCATAGAACTTGATGTTTATGGGTAAATTATGGTCTTGCATGTGCTCTTTCAGATGCACAGATTTTAATTTTATTTCAAAAACTCCCTTCCTCTGTAGAAATAACCCAGATACCTAGAAAAATGTGTAGAAAAATACATTTTCTAGATATCCAGAGCTTCTTCTCTGTTGACAGACTGAACAACCTAAATCAAATTATTACTGAGAAATTGTTACTTCTCTGCGTGACTCCTATCAGGCCTCTGTGTGAGCACACTCCAGGCATGTCCTATTGCCACGATAAGGAAAGATCCCTGTAATAAGGTCAGTGAGCTGGCTATTATGAATCCTATTTCAAACTACCAAACTGGAATGTCTAGGTGTGAGTCAATTAGATTAGATCCAGTCTGGGAGCCATCCACCTCACAGGAAATTTTGTGATGCTCAGCACTGCAGCATGTAAGACAGTTTTTGCCATCTATCCTCAGGATGTCAAGTTTCCATTCTTAATTTTGGTGCCTGAGTCACCAGTCTAACAGAGAGCAAAGAAGTATCTGTTTCTTTTCAGCTATCTAAACATTTGTCATTATTTATGCCTTTTAAAACATTAGTCTTTTTTGGGTACTACCCATCTTGATATCCTTTTAATGTACAAAGGGCTAGAGATGTTTAATAAGAAACAGTAGCCATGGGTAATTATTTAAGGCCCAAGAAGGAGACACATGATGCTTTTTAACTAAAGCTTTACTAAATTAAATGAGTGATTTAATGATAAACAGGCTGGAGTTGAGTACAACTACAGGGAAACTTTGTAAGTGGGTTTGGATTTGGAGGTTTTACAAGTTGAGAGATGCACCTGCTTCATCTTTGTTTAATACTAGACTTGATGACCAGCTAATGGTGCACAATATCTAATGCAGTCTAGATGCATGGTGCTGGCATCATGAAATTTGTTAGCATAACAAACCAGATATTTGTGCTAATGAGAATAATTTTTGATGAAGTATTATTTAAATCTTGTGATGAAATGTTGTAGAATACATCTTCTGAGTGTTTATTTGGTAGTAACACATTAATTATTTGAAAAGCAGAAGACTGTGTTTCACAGTGATTAGAACTTTTACTTAATACAATGTTTAATCTATCCTTTCTAGAAAATTCAGTAGTGTCTGCTTTACAAATTGCTGTTGGTCTATCCATAAAAAATTGCTGGGCATTTAAGACTGTTGGGATTTCTGTTTGAGAAATCACCAAAGGCCTAGAACATTTTTATGTCATTTTCTTATTACATAAAAATAAAAATAACCCCTACCGTTGTACTTGAAATTGTTAAGTCACACTAATTGCAGAGATTTTACTCTACATGCCTAAAAGCAGAAATCCAAAACTAATCCTAGTTCATATGAGTAAATTCTGCTTGGCCTTCTCTGCATATGAAAATATTGATAAGGAAAATATTGAGAGGCAGGCAAGGACAAGAAAATATTTTGGGAGGAAGGATAGGTTTTGACAGTGGCATTACTAGGAGCAATTGAGGAGAATAAGATTTCTCAGTGGGTATTCATTACTGAGTCACAATCAGCAGTTCTTTGCTGTGCCCCTGGCTCACGCCTTTGGTTGCCCCATTACAGGGGTGGTAAACAATAACTGAAACTCTTGCTTCACCTTGCCTGTAAGGAGGACACATCTCTACTAGATACTGCCCGTGCACATACAAGTCTCAGTTCCATTTTTTCCTGCTTTATTATAGCACTGTCTTTCATGTGAAAGAAAAAGTAAGTGACTGATATATGATTAATGTGACACCTTTTCAGAAACCAGCTAATCTGGAATTTAGCTGAGACCCTAAAACCTTTATGGAAAGGTCAAAGTCAAAGGCAGCTCCTCTTTTCTTTCAGTAAGTTCTAAAATGGACAATATTTTACTCGTAGTCTACATTGATATTAAATAGAAGTCAAATTGGTCTTTGTTCTGTTCGACATAACACTGCTCTCTAGTCTTCCTCTAAAGATGAAGGCACATAGTGTGTTTCTTGGGGTGGTTCTGGGCAGGTCCAGCAGCTGAGATTCTGTGACTCCTGTGCATCCCTTCCAACTCAGAATATTCTGATTCTGTGATTCTAAAGATTAGTTGTTCGCATCTGTCCTTGGTGTTTTTTCATGGAAATGCACTTCCTGCCAAACTCATATTCCCAATGGTCTGGCTTCAGCATTAAGATCTTAGGCAAGCTATGCAATACATAGCAAATGTGTAAATATACACACGTATATATTTTTTCACTGTACCAATAAAATTATTTTTTTCTATGCATTTGTCACTGTGTTACTTTTTCATTCATGAAATGTTACGGGCTTCCTCTGGTGGGGCAAAACAATACCTTTATATTTTAAAGTCATTGTAGAGGGTGGGTAGCCCATTAAGCCTGAAGGAAAAGAAGTGCTGCATATCCAGGGTTGGGAGTTTGAATTTGGACTTCTCATCTAATTTTGATTTCTTTACAATTTGTTTCTGTCTCAGAAACACTATTTTCAGTGCTTTTTTCCCCCCTCATAATTTAAAACCAGTTTACTTACAAAATATTTTAATGAAAAGACTAAATAACTTGAACTAAAGCTGAAGTGTCATGGATGCATGATGACTGTAAACAAGAGGAACAGTAAGTTTCCCAACTGAATTGCACACATACTGTTATGATAGATCAGTATAACTTAAAGAAATAGATTTTTTTTTTCAGAATATCGTGCATGAAATAGATTTGCACACTAAACCTAGTCACTCTGTGAGCTTGCTGTATCTACCTATTTGTCTACCTATAATACAAATTGCTTGTCCAAAATTATGACTGTACCTTGGCTGTTAGTACTTTTTACATAAAAATATTTTTTCCATTCTTTTCTACATTTCCTGTGGAATTATGGTGATGTCATCCATGTGAGGCGAATATTACGCTTGTCTAATCCTTTCCTTTTAAACACACCATTTCCTTTGTGTGGCTATTTTATGCAGTTGATACAATTATTAATTGATAAATTATAAACTTCTCCAAAATAGATTCAAAATTTTTAGCAGATGTGAACTATTTTATAGGTACAAGAAACACAAATCATAAGGCATGTGCTTTAGCTAAACAGAGATGAAATTTAAACAAGGGAAAATACCAGAATAGGCTGAGAGACTGAAATGAGATCTATAAGCAATAAGTGATTACATTAAAGATGATTACATTACCTTGATTTTCAGGCACAGTAGTGTTTTCCTGAAGGTAGTCACTTCTGTGATGAACTCATTTTATCAAAAGGGCTTTTTTTGAGATTTTTTTGCAGATTATATTTTTGTTTAATGTAGCTGTAAGCTTTGTTTCATCTCTCTCACAAACTGTATACCTTTTAGTGCTGTTGTTTTGCTTTATTGCTTCTTCTACACACCTGTGCTTTCACAAAAGAAATAAGAAATAAAGACAAAAAATAAAGAAAAAAAGAAGCCTCAACTTTCATTGAACTATTAAGAAAATGAAATATATCTCTGTCCTTAGTTATGTCATTAGAGGCAAATTTCCTGTTAGAAGATTAAGGCCCCACAAATGGCATTGAAAAATGTCCCAGAACTGCAGTGCAAACAAAGTGCAGAAATAATTTCTGACAGTGACCAGAAGAACTTTAGACTGAGAAAAGAAGAGGATAGGGCAAAACTTTTAATTTGTTCACCTTTTTTTTTACAAAGACCTGACTGAAAGGTGTCACTAAGCTTAGTGTGTCACTGTGATTAGGTGCATGGTTTTGTTGTTCCAAGTGTAAACTGATAAAGCTTTACAAGATGAATCATAACTGACACAAAGCTGACCCCAAATGCATTTAGGAAGCTGATGAAGAAGACCCGAGCCTTCCACTGCACTGCTGTCTTTTAGGAAGACAAGAGTGTTTCAAATCCATATTCCAAACTGCCATTTCATTGCCAATAAGTGCTGAGAAGAACACTAACCTCTGCACGCATAGAGAGATGGAGAAACTTTTAATGAAAGTGTCTGGCTACAACAGACTTTTCTTTTGTTAATGGCAGTGGACAGCTACAGTCTGTGTCCTTACAGTTTGCCACATGTTTCTGAAGTTCTAATTGCAGAATGGAGAACAGAAATTTTGTTTTTAACTGTTCAAATGATGAAAATGCCTGGGATATGGGGAATAATTCCAAAACTCTAGAAGAAGTTCTTGTCATCATGTCATCCTGTATTTACATAATAATATATCATTATAGAGAGAGAAACATGGGAATTGCTTCATACAGTTAGTTATGATGATTAATATGCTGATGCTCATGTTCTGATGGTTTTTTGTACTTAAAGAGTTCCTTCCTCTCATCTCTCCTAGTGATGATGGTAATGATGGTCATGATGAAGATTATGCTTAGGTTAGAACAAGAAAAATAAGTCGCAGTCTGAGAAGTACTTGAAAATAAAAATGGTGGTCTTATTTATACATATTTTTATATGAACATGTTCCTGGGTACATATGGAGAAATGGCCTGCTTTTGACTACAGGCAGAGGGAACTATTAAAAAAACCAGGTCATCACATTCTCATCCTCAGGTAGGTTCTATCCCTCAGAAAATATGTTCTTACATTATAGGTTCTCAAAGTGTTAAGCAGTATGCTGCAGTGTCAGCTAAATGTGGAAGAAATCTTTCCTTTCTCTCAGCATCACTTTCTGTTTGAGGCTTTTATAGAACATGTTTTCTTATGACTAACTGTATGAATTGAATTATCTGTTTTTGTAAACTACCAAGTGAAATGAAAATAAAGTGGAATAAAAATTAACTGTTTGGTTTTTGATTATTTGGTGGTGGTGGCTTTTTTTTTTTTTTTTTTTTTTATTTGCAAGAAATAAAGCATATTAAAATTTGGAAGTGAATTTACATAACATGTTCTTTGAATTTAAAGTGTTTATTAGCTGTGTAAATTCCAGCTGGTGTCTGGGCTTGCTTTTATTTTTCAACATATCTGATATTTGCTTCCAGAAGCAATTTGCTCCAACTTCCTTATTTCTTTACTTTCCAAAAGGCACCATGAATCATGCTGATGCATGTTATGTTTCTAGCCGTGTTCTAGAGTACTGATTTCCAACCCACTTCATACAGTCATATGATATGGCAAAAGAGAAAGAGTTTTGGCATCACTTCTATCTTTAATGAAAGTCAGAAAGACTGACTGTTTTCTGAGATGAGAACCAATGATCCTGTAAGTTAAATGGCATTAATCTGTATACAAAGTCTAAGCTCAGCCTTGAAGTATTCTGCATGCTGCTGATCATCAGTGGGACAAGCCCCATGCAAGCACTAAGATGATAAAAATTTCAACAGCCAAATTTCAAATCCCATTTCAAAATTTGGATTTTACAAGAGGACCTATTTTTTTTTCTGTCTTTCTCATGCAGATTTTTTAAAAAAAATTCTTTCAAGTGAGATAGAAGAGCTAGTGCTTATTCAAGCATAGGTCTGTTTAGAACAAAAGCCACTGAAACAAATCAAACCATCATGAATTTCAAGGGTTCCCTGCAACTACTTTTTACTGTCAAATCATTTTTCTTCCATGTTTTCTCTCAAGATTCAAATTTAAAGAGTCTGAGGACTCAGTCAGCCTGAATAGGATACCATTCTGCTTTTCCTTAAAGCTATTTTTTTCTCTCTTTCCTCCCTCCCTTATAGAAGCCTCAAATGTTACAGAGAAATTTGAAGGAGCCATATTCATGCCACTTCAGACACCTTACTGTCCAAACACACCAGGTTTGAATCCTTCAAAGCAGAACTGAATGTGTTCTAAGACCTTTGTTCTGCTAAAAAACATATTTTTATTAAACATTTCCTGATAGACTTTTTTAATATTATTATTTATTTTGTTTTACTACTGCCTGAAGGACAGGAAAATGGTCTAATTTCCTGAACAATATCCTCACATTTTTCACTGTTGTGAAAATTAATTAAGAGGTGTTGATTTTGAAGTTTTTCCACCTCCCCCACCCCCTTAGTTTCTCAAATATTTAAACAATTTTTTGGCCATCTTTTTTTTTTTTTTTTTTTTTTTTTTAATAAT
>VZSE01004327.1:764737-772237 GCA_013398275.1 Promerops cafer | reverse complement strand
AGAAAGGGAACAGAAATCAGGATCTTGAATTTTTTGCCTCAGCCTGTTGCTAACAGCAATAGTTTGTACAAGTATTGTGATACCATTTATGGTAAATGGCATTAAAGTTCAATTTTTGGTACCATATTGTCCATTAATGGAGTGAAACAAGAGGCTCAGGAGAATAGATGTAGTGTCAGTTTATATTAACTCTACCACATTGCACCCACAAAAGGTACCAAACCAAGGTTGTGCAATTATTCTTAAGCTAATAGTTATTTGCCATTTGTGATGTTTGCCCTTGCAATCCAGAAACAATTTTAATGCAAGTTTAATTATATCGAATAATAATGTGGAATTGTTCCTCTTTGTACCTATTATTAGGCAGATAGCAAGTTAGCATAATTAATAATAGATAGGGACAGAGTGTTGTTCACTGTACTAGATATCAAAACCTTCAGATTTAGAATATGTCCATAAAGAAGTAAACCAGCATAAATATAACATCTGTGTTAACAACATGAAAATTGACTGCAATCCTCTATCAACTGCATTCACATATTCTTGGTATAAAAATGAAGCAACACATGCTTATATAAAAACAATATCTGCTGCTTTAAAATCAAGAGCAGATAATAATAATAGTATGTGTGAGATGAATAGAACATCAATTATTCAGATTGCACAGCAGGAGTAGAGAGGTTCTCCTTGTTGATAGTCTCATATCTTTGCTTTGTCTTCCATTCACATGACTTGAGGTCTTCAACTGTGCATTTGACTTCAAATCTGATTTAAAGACTGTAAGGGAGTGGAAGAAAAAAGTCCAAGGTGCCAATTTTTAGAGCAGGTATTCTCTCTATTTTGAGAATCAAAATGAAAAATTCCATGCCTACTTTGAATTTATGAAAATTGAAATATCTCTTGAATTTTGAGAAACCTAGCTCAGGTGACATTAATTACTAGTTTTCCTAAAACATTTATAAAAAAAAATCTTGGAGCTTTTCCTTTGCAAACCAAACTGATGTCTCAGCAATCAAACAAATGGATTCACCTGAAGGAAAAAAAAAAAGAGAGCGAAATGAAGTGCTGATAAAAAGCCAGTTGCTCTGGTTTTGGCCGGGGTAGACTTAATTTTCTCCAAAGTACTTAGTATGGAGCTGTGTTCTGGATTTGAGCTTAAAAGAGCCCTAATAACTCGGGGATGTTTTTGTTATTGCTCATCAGGCCTTACACAGTGTGTAGGACTTTTTTGATCCTTACCCCACTCCACCAGGGAGTGGGCTGGGGGTACCTGAAGAGTAGGGAAGGGATGCAGCTGGGAGAGATGATACCAAGTAACCAAAGGGATGCCCAGACCATATGGCTTCATGTTCAGCTTAGGGGAAGAAAGGAAGTGGAGATGTTTGGAGTGGTGGAGTGTGTTTCTTTAAGTAACTGATAAGGAGTTCCTCCAGATCTGAGAGTCTCAAGATTTGAATCTAACTTTGCAACTTTTTTGATTGTTAATCAGTAGCTATAGCCAGACAGTTATGATTTAAAAACTGCACTGTATGCTTGGCTAATCTTTTGCTTTAAGGGAAGGGAAAGACAAGACAAAGACAATTGGGTTGTCTGGGCAAAAGCCACCAGGATTGAAGTCAGCAGAACAGAGCAGTATCTGGGGTTAAGGTAATTCTGACAGTGGGTGACTGTGACCACTGACTGACTGACCACCTACTCAAAATGGACCCCAGCCCCAAATGAAGCCAAGAATTGCACATGTGGTCTAATTAACATAAGAAGCAAGAAATATAACTAGCAAACAGGGATTTGAGCACTAATTAATAAAAATGTTCTGTAATTTGTAATCAGTGAATGCTGATATATTTGTTTGTGAAAATACAGATATACCATGAAGTTTTGATGACCAGTGAGCCAGCCTTTTGTGGGTTCTCACCTACCTCTCTATTTTGTGCCAGCTAGAACAAAAAAATAGAAATTGCTGCTCTCCGTGTGTGAATTGGTGTAGCGCGCCAGGTAACGAACTTGCGTCCAGGACGATGTAACTGCTGTGCGTGATGGAGCCCTGCTTCCTGAGGATGGCTGATTGCCTGTCTGCCCCTTGGAAGCACTGACTAAATGTCATGTTTTGCTTTGCTTGTGTGCACAGCTTTTGCTTTACCTACTCAAGTGTATTTTTCTCAACCCACTGATTTCTCCACCATCCCGCTGCGGGGGGAGGTGAGGGAGGGGCTGCCTGGGTCTTAGCTGCCAACTGGGGTAAAATCACAACAACAGTTAAGCAGTCATTATATGGCACTGTGCTGATGAGAACAAATGAATATTTGGCACAAAGGAGGAATATTTTAACCTCGCCCATAGATGACTATCAAAGAGAATAGTTTGTGTTTGAATATTCATTCCATTTAAAAGACTTTCTTCCCTGGAGCAATTATCTCCCATCCCCAAAAACCAGAATGGTCATACATGCAGCACAAACATCCAAGGCAAAGAGTGTTGTCCATGAGTTTAAATAAAGGAGTGTGTGAATTTAAGAAGTTACAAATCAGACCCCAATTCCACAGAAGGTAAAACTAGAAAGCTAGAAGATAAGTCAGGTAATTATACTGGTCTGAAACCACGAAAATAATTTGTTGTGATTCAGATTTAATTTCTTCAGAAGGCTTTTCCACTTTCTACAGATTACGAAATGGGAAAGTGTACAACTATACCATGGCATATTTTGTACCATGCAGAATCTTAGATCACCTGTTCACAGGTTTTTGATTCACTTAAACTTCCTATCTGTCACCCATAGATTGCTACTATCCTTTCAAAACATAAATAGGAGCCCATAAGCATCTTGATCTGTTTTTTCTTTTCTGTTGATTTATTTATGAATAATTAATTCAGTCAGATTAAATAAGATTTAAGCCCAGATTTTATCTCTGTTGAGCAAAATGGGGCATTGTCAGCTTCTTCCACATTTTTTTATGGACTTCAACCAACTTTTAACATAGCTGCCATATGCTCAAGATGGCATGTGTGTGTATGGTGTGTATGTGTGTACAGAGGTGTGTGTTAGTATGTTTATGTCTTGTGGACACACTGAAGTCACTTCTGATTTAAGTAGTTATAGAATCTTCTATATACACATATGCAAATACATGTACAGATAACTGTGCCTATAGGTGTAAATATATAACAGTACACACACAAAAAATTTTGTAATCGACTTGAAATTATTTTCTTGCCACTCCATATGTCCCCACTGCTTCACAGTAGTGTCTGCAAGAGGTGTGTATAGGGTAGGCTGTCAATGTCACTTAATAGGGAGCTCTTCATGTTTTGAAGGTGATAAGGAATGTATACCAGCAGCTTTTATCAGAGATTCTCATTGGGTGACTCAATTAGCATATTGAATGATCACTCCTCTGTGCTATCACCAGTTTAGTATTTAGTTGTGAATAAACACCCCCCTGCAATACAATAGGGCCTTATAGGAAGACTAACTTAGGGCTTTCATTTTTTCAGTTTCTTAGCTTGTCCCTCCTGTTTTTCCAGATTCCCTTTCTTACTGCACATCCCATACCATGGTTAGTCACTTTCCTCTTTTGAATGCAATTTTTGGTTCACCATGATCCCCCATTTATTAAAATCCCCTGCAAAAAATTTTGCTTCTGTAAATATGTTGCACTGCAGCCTACCAGGTCTATCCTTCTCACCCTGTATGTCCATGTATTTCTTGTTAATCAGGAGAAGAGCTTGTTCAGTGAAATTCGTACCTGTACACTGTCAGATATTTTGCCACAACTTCTTTTGTCTCTGAGATGTAAATTTCTTGCAGTCATGATAGGAGGACTTTCTCTAGTTTGACAACTATACCTAAACATAATTTTCCATCTGTTATGTGCTCTGAGGCCATTTTTGTATGGATTGAAGATAAAGGAAAGGGAAAAGGAAAAAATTCAGAAATGTTAATTAAAATATGTATAGATCTATGCATTAGCTTGTAAGGACACTTTTTATTGTGCACAGATTTTCCAAACTAGGGTCAGATTCTCTAAGTTCATACTTTTTTAATTTAGCTTGTTTGAGAAAGTATCTATGTTATCCAATGTCTCATAGATTTCTGGAAACTGAGCTGAAGAAAAGCTTTTAAGATCCTGATGAAGACTGACACAGTCATGTAGATGGCACAGCTGCCACTCTGCCCGTCTGCCCCTCTCTGGGAATCTGCAGAAATCCTGCCCTTCATTTAAATCAACAGGAGCTTTGTCTCTCACTTCAATGGAGCCAGAATTTCAACCTGCAATTTGAAATACTCTCTGCAGTTGACAGGCAAGTAAAATGATTACCTCACTGTTCCCACTGCCTCTGTGTCATAAACTGTGCAAAGATTATCATCAGTGAAGTGCAGTACAGATGTTCCCTCCCTCATTCCTTCTAAGTCATCTTTCATCCATCTCTATCCTCTCTTTTCCCCTACAGTTCTGGTTTTAACTTTTCACTGTGTTTCTCTGGCATTCAGTAGCAGGAAGAGAAGCCCCTGTACAGACAGTTCATCTGTCTTTGGCATTGGTTGACACCATCATTAGCGCTTACAAAATGAAGACAGCTTTATAAATCAAGGGACAGTTTGAAATGGGAGGTTTATCATAACAATAAAATGTCTAATAATTATTCAGAAAGTTTTAAATTTATCTGCTCTCAGTAGGGGTTCTCTCATTAGCCACTCCATATGACTACACCACTCATGAGTGAAAAGGTCACCTCCTATATCATGAATACAAATTATAGTCTCTTTGGTGTAGTTTTGATATGTTTCATATCTAGACTCAGAATGTAAGAAATGGGAACATGCCTCCTAAAATCTGTAATTTTCAGAAGTGAAAAATGTTGGAATTGTCTGACCTGATTTGTGCCCACATTAGGAAGAAGAATGTACACTTTTAATAACACTGTTTTCTTTTGGAAATTGTTTATCCTTCAACATGAAGAGAAGAACATTTAAGTGAAATTAAAAAGCGAATGTGTCTGGATATTTAAGTACTGCTAAAAGTTACTTTTGTGCAGCTGAAGAGCTGAAGAAATATTTTTATCCAGTCAGAATCCAGGCTTCAGTGCTGACTGCTGGTGTAATTTCATTTCCTGAACATTAATCTGTGATTTTTTAGCTGGTGTCACATTTTGCCCATGTCAGGAGGCAACATTTGCATTAATTTATTTGCATTAATTTATTGTTGCTTTTAGGATTGTTGATAGTGGTTAATAGTTAAATCCTCTTTATGGACAATATTGACCAAAAAAAATTGTTTCAAAAAACCCAAACAAATAAAAAGTGAAGGAGGAATTTTTCTCTGAAGAAACCTTATAATGTGGAATAATTATAAGAGCTAATAAATTTATCTGGATGAAAGTAAGTTTTCATTGCAGTTTAGCTTAATGTAGAGAGGGCAGGAAAGGTTTGAGTGTTTGGGGAAGATATTACTAGCTATTGTCTTTTCACAAAACAAAATAGCAGGCATTACCAAGGACTGGCAATACTATCAACAGTCCAGAAGAACAGTAAGTGAGGAAAAGGTGTATGGAGATCTTGCTCCTTGGACTAGCTGCACCCCAAACCTATAGATCTGTAATGTATTCCAGTTTATTTGATTGCTACAAAGCCAGATTTCCTACATGATAAATGATGCCCTTACTCTCACATGTGCTGTAGCATAAAACATGTGGTGGCTTGAGTTACATAACTTCAGAAGCAACTTGACAAGTGAAGCTATACTCAGTTCATAGCATATATAGGTTGATGAAAAAAAAGTTACTTCTAATACTAAACAGCACTTCTATGCACCTATTTGTTTCCCTCAAATATTCAGAAATTAGTATTTTGTTGTTGTTATTTTAAAATATATTAAATATATGAACATATTTTTTAACCTATGTCAAGGCCCATATTTATTATGGAAAAGATTAAGAATGGAGGGCTTTTAAATAATAATAGTGTCTTGGTAAAAGCATGTAAAAAAATGGAAAAGAAAGGAATGTGTTGCATTCCCTCTGTGTTGTAGTCATAGAACTAATTATCCATAAATTTGTTCCTTTCAAAAAGTGCTTGATATTGAGTCTGATTTAAGATGGTGAAGATGAATGAAAGATGAATGAAAGGGTTCCTTGGAAGGCAGGGAAATTCCACAGACCAAGGGCCAACAAATTAAAAAATACTAAGAAAAGCCCCTCCTAAGTAATTCAGCAAACAAGGAAATACACATAAAAAGCCCCTAAGCTAGACCAAAAACCTCTGACAAGATCTTTGTGTTGCCAAAGAAGTGGATATACAGTAAAATTTCCTGTATTTCACTCAACACTCTTTCCTGGCATTAGTAAACCCTCTACTTCATATTGCCAACCAAATGTTAAGTGTTCTTCTGCATAGGAAGGATGATCTTCCTCTTTCCAGAGGAACTTATTTTGGCAACTACACACATAGCCAGAAACCATTCACACAGCAAGAAAGAAATATGCTTTTAGGTAAAATGCCCACTCAACACACTTTGCAGAATGGCCCGAATTCAGTTTGAAGAGCTATCCAGACACCAGTTCAACCATCTTGTCAATATTTTTGGAACCTAGTTAAAGCACTGCCAAGTACCATCAGTGTCAAAAACAGGACTAATGTTTCCTGACAAATTCTCCAGAATTCCTATGACTATTTCAAGCCATTTTTTAAAAAGCAACTAGGCATACCTAACAAAAAATCAGAACTCAACAGCAAAACTAGGTAGTGTTGGCATATTTTTACAGAATGATATTTCATTGTTCTATACTAACTGACTATAATATTTTAGAAATTTCTAGTATTAAGGATTGGATGAAGCTAAAAGGTTTGTGGCAAATACTAGCCAAGTATTTATGATATAAGAGGAAAATGGAAAGGGGAAGCATCTGTAATGATATCTTTGTAGAAGAGCTTTTATTGGTTGACAGTTTAGGCAAGGAACAAAAACTGATTTCACTCTCTGAGTTTCAGACCACAGAATCACAGGTTAGAAGGGATGTCTGAAGGTTATCAGGTTCAACACTATAGAGAAGGTTGTCCAGAACCATGTCCAGACAGTGTTCGAGAATCACCAAGGACAAGTTGGGCACTGTGCTCTCACACTAGTGTGCATATATATACATACATATAGGTATATATATGAATATATATAGATATATATGAATATACACACACACACGCACACACACACACACATATATATATGTATATGAATATACATATATATATATATATATGCTAGTGGCAGGCAGGCAGAAGAGCAACCTCAGTATTCCTGATGGTTGTTCTCCACTTGCACTGTATGCAGTTCAGAGTCCTGGGCAGCTCACTGCCATGCAGCATTGCAAAGCATTCCTTACACTGGGTACAGGTGCTGCCTTCATGTGGCCTTGTGAGTGAGTTTGAACCTTGGGGTCTTGTGATGAGGGGTTGGTGCCTCAAACACAATTCTCAGAAACAGGAAGCCCAGCAGTGTGGCAGGGGGG
>VZSE01004327.1:727948-759276 GCA_013398275.1 Promerops cafer | reverse complement strand
GGAGTGAACAGAGGAAGATGAAGAGGGTGTGGTGGTGCCCTCTGTCTTCAGGGAGAAGAAGATCTCTGTTCTCAAGACCCTCGGCCCCAGGGGATGAGAAAATGGTGGGGGGACTGTTGTCCCAAAAATGAGACATGGTTGGTTTTGGGTACTTGGCAAAGCATCCTTGAAGAACCCTGAGCAGTTTCGGTCCATGGACGGTGGCGAGAGCACTGTACATGGAAGGAAGTTGTCATGATGGCAGATTTTCTCTGGGTGGTGCCATGTGTGACATGAAAACATGGGAAGTTTCAACTGTGTTTTGTGGGGAGGACTATGGTACAAGAGAGACTCCTCTCTCCCCTGATGGACTGAGAATTGATTATCTGAGTGGTGGTAACTTGATCAGGACTCCAAGATTTTTGTCTCACTGTGGTTTGGTGGAAATTGGGTGGGAGGAGGAGGAATGTTTAGAAGGTTTTAATTTGTTTCCTGTGTGTTTCTGTTATTTTAGTGTAGGTTAACAAAGTTTTTTCCCTCTCTTTCTAAGCTTTAGCCTGCTCTGCTCTGTTCCTGGTCGCATCTCACAGCAGTTAGTTGAAGAAAATATATTTTCATGGGGTCGCTGGCATTGGGCCAGCGTCAAACCATGACATCAGCTAACACCCCCAGGACTGCACTCAATGTCCATCCGGGCTGTGTTTGTGCTTGAGATTGCCTTGAACCAGATCCAGGACATTCTGCTTAACCTTCTCAATCTTGATGAAATTCACATGGTCCCACCTCTCAAGTTTGTCAAGGTCCTTCTAGATAGTGTCTCATCTCTCCAGTGTGTTGACCCCAACACACAGCTCTGTGTCATCAGCAAACTTGCTGAGGACACATTCAATTCCACCGTACACATCACCAACAGCATCAGTCCCAATACTGACCTCTGAGGGACACCAGTCTCCACTTTAACACCGAGCCACAGAAAGCAATTCTTTGAGTGTGACTATCCACCAGTTCCGTACCCACTGAGAAGTCCTTCCACCAAAGCCATGCCTCTTCAATTTAGAGAGAAGAATGTCACATGGGACAGTATTAAAGGCTTTGCACAAATCTAGGTAGATGATGTCAGTTCCTCTTCTCTTATCCACCAAAGCTGTAACTCCATCCTAAGAGGCCATCAATTTTGGCAAGAACAATTTGCCCTTGGTGAAGCTGTGTTGATCGTCACCAATCACTGCCTTATTTTACATGACCCTTAGCAAAGTTTTCAGAAACAGTAA
Organism: Promerops cafer; assembly: GCA_013398275.1. Classification (NCBI taxonomy): domain Eukaryota; kingdom Metazoa; phylum Chordata; class Aves; order Passeriformes; family Nectariniidae; genus Promerops; species Promerops cafer. The sequence continues at coordinate 758,026 of VZSE01004327.1, read as the reverse complement.
TGCCATGATCTTGTTGGGCACAGAAATGAGACTGTTTGGCCTATAGTTCCACAGTTCTTCCTTTTATCCCCCTTTTTAAAGGTGGAAGTTATGTTTCCCTTTTTCCAGGCAGCGGGAATTTTACCAGACTTCCACAACTTCTCAAATATGATGGATGGTGGCTTAACCATTTCATCTGCAGGTTTCCCTGGGACCTGAAATGAATCACTTCAGATCTCATGGAATTTCACTCCCTCGGGTTGCTTAGATGTCTTGAAGCTGATCTTCTACCACAGACGGTGGTTGTTCATTCTCCCAGTCCCTGCCTTTACCTCTAGCAACCTTGGTGGTAAGGTTGGAAATATTGATGGTGAAGCCTGATGCAAAAAAACTGTTGAGTACTCCCCAGAGAAGACCTTTTCCATGTCCTGCAAAAGCAGGTCTCCCATCTCCTACCAGAGAGGGCCCACTTTCTCCCTAGCCTTCAAACTACCACCTAACTGTAGAAGATATTCTTTTTGCCTTTGCTTGACTTCCTCTTTGTTTCATCCCTCCTGAAATTTCTTTAGTATTAACCAGCTCTCTGGGTCCTTCTTCCATCCAAAGCAGAACCCTGAAGAGAACAAAATCTGCTATGCTGAATTCCAGGGTAGTTAAAAGAGAAGAGTCCTTATGGTTCAATACTTCTTCACATGAGACCATATTTTGTGTGATCTTCTTCTGAACCACAAGAATCCTGGTGCTGCATGGAACAGAAAACCTTCTATTTAATACTGGATTACATTTGATCTCAGATTATTGTTGTATTTTGAAAAACAGTATTTGCTCTAAAAATAAAATATTGCATTGTCCTAATCTTGAAGAACACTGAAATGAGTTACCCACCCTAAAATTATCTTATAGTGGTTTGAAAAACACCTGTTAAATGCAGGTTAAAAATCTGCTAAATACATTTATTTTCTTTTGTTGTTTTGAAAATTAATATAGTTTTAGAATCATAGAATCATAGAATCATTTAAGTTCCATTGTTCACTCAACATTGCCATGTAAATGACTAAATCATATCCCCAAGTCTCACATCCACCTACCTTTGGAACGCTTGCAGGGATGATGATCCTATCACTTTCCTGAGCAGCCTATTCCAGTGCCTGAGAAGTTCCAGTATCCTTATATCCAATATAAACTTCCCCTGGTGCAACTTGAGATAATTTGATGTCACAGTGAGGCCATGTTGAAGTCACACAGAGAACATGTTTCATTGAACATATGTCCATTTCTCTCTGTATAAAGTTCTGTAAGAGTTCTGTAAGGGGGAGAGATAAGCCAAATATTCATCTTAGGAATATAATGAGTTCGTGACAGTGTCTTTCAAACATTAACAATAAATGGCTGATTAAATTTCATTCATTCAATTTATGTTTTCATTAATGGCTTAGTTAATTTTTAATTTATTGCCCCCAAAAGTTTTCTTATAACTTCTTGGTGTTGGCTTCCCAGATGCTAAAGCCAGACCAGAGCAGCATGGTCACAAGGCTGACATGAATTTTGCCTGATGGTCCAAACCAATTAATTACCAACAGGGAGTTTTAAGCCAGGGGTGGTCAGCTGGCTCTGATTTCCAGCTTCTCATCTTTCTCAGTAAAGTTCTGAGTTGACTTTTCTGAGACTGGCGATAGCATTGGCTTTTGGCTCAGTTCTTCCTAAGCGGAATAATCTGAGGTATTGGTGTCTCTTCAGAGCATCTTTAGTTCTCCTGTCGGAGGTCTGTGGTGTCTCAGAGCATGCAGGAAAACAATTGCATTCTGTTATGTGAGGAAAAAGCATTGTCATTCAAGTATTCAAAATTAAATAAACCGTGCGGTAGTTGTGGTTAGGCTTGTCACTACTATTGCAAAAGATAAATGCGAACTGCAGACAGAAATAGATGCAACCAATTTACAGTACATTGCTTTCAGAGAGAACATGACCTTAGCAAGAGGAGAGGAGAGGAGAGGAGAGGAGAGCGTAAAGACCATATTCTACTAATCCTCTACTAGCAACAAAGATGTGTGAAATTTGTTATGCTAGGGAAACCCTCAAAAACTGGAAAGCTTGCTTGGAGAGATAGGTGTTATCAGAGGAGGAAGGTACAACTTTTTTGTACTGTTGGGAAAGTCTTATGTCTGTGTGCACACCCTGTGGTTTCAGCAGAACATACTTCCAGCCAGCTCTTTTATTTGGGGTATCACTTATTTTGCTTAGAAGCTGTGTTTTATAATTCTAGTGATAATGAAACAATCCTTATTTGAAGTAGCTTAGTGCTGGCCATGTAAAGAGGTTCTGATGTTAACCAGAGCTGTATGTCCACTGGCCTCTAAATGGTTCTTTGGGATATGTCAGTTAGTGAACTTTAATAATTGTACATATTAAAGGCATTAATTTACTGTTATTAGGCCTCAGAACAAGATGAACAGTAGAAAAAACTGTGCAACAAATTATAAATTTACAATACTGACATAATATCCATACTACAGATAACTAGGAAGATTCTTTCTCTAGTCTCTTAATGTATCGCCTGTCATAATGAATGCTAGAGCCACAATATGAATAAAGCTACCCATGCACCAGTAACGTGAAGGTTCATTTATCTTAATGTAAGCATCTTTTGAAGCTACTTTACAAAGGCATTTAAAAAGTCCATTAATTATGAAATATATATGAAAAAAGACATAGAACAATGCATGGTTAGAATTGCTCACTAACTTCTACATGATCATGAACCTTTAATAAATTTAAAATGCTGTGTCCCCCCTTAGAACACTGCTTTCTAATGATTTGGAGGTAACTATAAAAGGCAATGAGCTGGCATCACTATTCTCTAGGAGCAAATCATAATTGCAAAATGATGAGCTTCTCCATACAAATGTACTAGAAATAAAAGCACTGCATGCAAAATTAAAGGCATGAGGTTTTTGATGTTTTGTCAAACTCTAGCAAAAATAGAATACTAATTCTTCATTCTGCATGATTTTAACAAAAATTTTATAGCAGAATTACACAATCATGTATAAAAATTGCAAGTCTGAGATCCATAGAAAGGGAAGTAGATTTTGAATAAATTGAAAAAATAATTTGTTTTTTGATATTTAAAATATGTATTTTTTAAATCCGCCATATAAGATTTGCTTAATAACAAACAGAAATATTTCCTGTGGCATATTTTCTTCTTACATATTTTGTAAGCTCAGTTAAGAAAAGAAACTTTCCAAAAAGGCTCTCTAGGCTTGAACATTGGGACAAAAGCTTACAAATTAACACTTAATTAATTTGTTGATAGATTGTTGTATTTGTGGCTAAACAGTATTGATTTTTCTATTACTTTCTGGGTTGTGGACTTGGGACAAAAGTGAATAAGCAGTTCTTTAAATAATTATAACGTCTTGATGGATAATAACACATCAATTAACTATCACTTAGAAGTTCAAACATAATTGTTCTACATCTATCTTCTCTCTTTACCATCAATCATTGTAGTATCTGATCTTAAAGATATTTTCTGTGGTTCTTCTTGGGAAATGAGAATAAAATTAATGTTCTTGGAAGTTTAAAGACTGGCCCAAGGCTACGTAGCAACTCAGCAGTAGTACAACCACCATGATTAGCCAGGTATTCGGACTCCCTCTCCATTTAGACAGAGATGTACCTAAACAAGCCCATTAAAGAAAAACATGGTACCAATAAGGGCATCTTCAAATTTACTTTATCTATAAAATAACACCTGTAAAAAGATACAGAGAATCTGCCACAGGACAGATATTTAGTACTGTAGCAAGAGAAATGTTCTGCCTTCTTCTCTCTTCTTGAGAGATGAAGAGACTCGTGTAGAGGGAAATTATTTAAGAAAATTTTCAGACACTTCCACATCATAATACTTGAATAACCAGCAAGCAGCTTTCTATTTGGATACCATCAAGAGAGGAAAATAACAAACAAATGAGACACCATTCATTGTTGAGTCATAAAGGAGCAAGATACGTTTGGAGGGAATCAGCTGCCATGGAGAATTAGAAAATGAGAAGATACATGCCATTATTTAAGCCAGCAATTACTCAGGATTAGGTTTCAAAATATTTAATTTGCTTTTCCACAGGTCTTCTCCCTTGTTTGGGATAAGTAGCAAATTTATGGATGAGGCCTTCTAGAGGCAGCTTGAAGCAGCCTCAGAAACACAAACACTGGTTCTTGTAGGGGACTTTAACTACCCTGACATCTGCTGCAGAATCATCACTCTGAAACACGAACCGCCCAGCAGGTTCCTCAAACGCACTGATCACAGCTTCCTGCCATGGATAGTGGAGGATCCCACAAGGAATGTTGTAGCTGCTTGACCTCACACTAACAAGCAGGGAAGGCCTTGTGGGGGATGTGAAGGCTGGGGGCAGCCTTGGCTGGGTAGTGATCATGAGATTGTGAAGTTCCGTATTGGGCAAGAAGAAAGCAGGGCAGCAAATAAGATTGTAACCATGCACTTCAGGAGAGAGAACTTGAGGGATCTCTTCGGGGAATTTTCTTGAAAGAATCCCCTGGGGACAGGCATTGCAGAGAAAAGGGTTGATATTCCAGAGTCACTTCCTCCAGGCTCAAGAAGAGTGGAGACTGATGAGAAAGAAGCTGAACCAAGGGAGCAAGAGACATCTGTGGATAATCAAGAACTGTCATTCCTCAAGTGCAGGAAGAAAACACACATGAGATGGAAGCAGGGTCAGGCCACTTGGCTAAAGGAGCTGGGCCTTTTCAGCCTTGGGAAGAGAAGACGGAGAGGGGACCTCATCAATGTATCATACAAGTATCTGGAGTGAGCGTGTTGAGGATGATTCCCCTCAGTGGTGCCAAGTAATAGGACAAAAGGCAATTGGCAGAAACTGATGCGCAGAAAGTTCCATCTGAATATGAGGAAGAATTTCTTTACTGTGCAGGTGACTGACCACTGAACTGTCCAGAAAGGAGTCTCCCACACTGGGGATATTCAATAACTTTCTGGATGCAATTCTTGGCCACATGCTCTAGGACGACTCTCTGCTCAAGTAGGAATGTTGGACCAGATGGCCCCATGTAGTCCCTTCCAACCTTACCTATTCTGTAATTCTGTGACTTTCTCCTTGTGAGCCCTTGCTGGCTATGACCAATGAAAGTGTTGTTTCTGAAGGGTTTTCTCAATAACTCCCAGAAATCCTTCACCAGGTTTTTTACCAGGCACTGAAGTGAGACTGACAGGCCTGTAATTCCCAGGGTTGTCCTTCATTCTCTTCATGGAAACTGAGATAACATTTACCAGCTTCCAGTTCACTCAAACCTCTCCAGACTCCTCAGACCAACTGACAAATGTTGAGATCCCGTGAAGATATTTGCCAGATCTTTCAGTACACTGAAACTAATCCCATCAGGACCCATAGATTAATGTCCATCTAGCTGGAGCAGAAAGTTCAGAGTCAGCTAGGAGTTTATTATGCCTGCAATCAGTCTTCTACACAGGGCTGCAGAGACTGAAGGTGTTAAAGACAGAGTCAAGAAGACATGAAGTGGTTCTGGTTTTTTAATGTCCCATTTGTCAGGTGACCTTGAGTAATGGATCACTGTTACCTCTGTTCCTCCTTTTTCTGTTAACATATTTAACAAACAACCCTTTTGATTGTTCTTCACACTGCTGGTCAGCTCAAACAGTAGAGCTTTGGCTGCACAAATTTTCTCCCTACAGCAGTGAAGAGTATCTCTTTAGCCTTCTCATGTCACCTGTCCTTGCTCCATACACTCTCCTTTTCTGCCTGAGTTCTAGCAAAAGATTTCCACTGAGCTAAGGCAGCCTTCTGCCCCACATGCTTGACTTCTGACACTTGCAGATTGTCTGCCTCTATGTTCTAAAGAGATGGGTTTTGAAAAATGACCAGCATTCATGGGCCCTAATACCTTCAAAACAGATTCCCGTGAAACCTTAATGTCTTCTTCAGCTCTCCCCATATCCTGGGGATAAGGGCTGAAGTTTGCTGGCAGTTTTGCTCCTACTGCCTACAGTTTGAAACTCAATTACTTCAAGGTCACTGTGACCAAGCCACCAGTCACCATTTCACCCATCTCTTTTTTTTTTTGCTGTTTACAAACAAAACATCTAGCTGGGCATCTTTCCTGCATATCAGGCCAGCTACAGAAACTTATACTACCTGTGTCAGAAAAGTTTCTTATAATAAGCTGTCTCTAATCCCTGTTCTAAAGGGGAAAACCAACTTCAGTTACTAGAATAAATATGCTCATACTCAACAGTGCCTTTTAAATGAAAGTTTTACAGCACATTGCAAAGATATTTCAGTGTTAGGAATACATGCTAGAAATGTCATTGCTTTAAGAAATGGAATTAGTCGCTGTTATTACGTATGCATAAATTTATATATTTATTTATTTGAAGGCTTTATTTCTTCCTGAAGGATGACATGATCTTGCACAGAGATAAACAACAATTCCATATCTATTCATTGAATTTTGCAAATTCATAAATGATAGGAGAAATAAAAGGCCTGAGTTTATCCATCCTCATGAATCTTTAGAAGTCTTAGATCTGTTCTCCACCTGCATATTCTTTTAAGGCTCATATTCTCAGCAGTAGTAGCTTTGTATTGCACATTAGCATTTTAGCTCAGAACATGAGTATGGTTTTAAAATAGATCTCCTAATCTTTCCAGTGATTTTCTTTAAGTCTTGGACTACATGAACTGTGTTACTTTTCTACAAAGCCAAATCAGAAGTATGTAAAAAATGGTGCAAGTGCTATTGACTGTTCATCTCACAGAATAAGACTATAGCTAATCTGAAACAATTCCTTGTAACACATCTATGGTCTGATTGTTATGTATGTGCTGTAGAGATCTGCTGCTTTAATGTTGCATTACTTGCTAGTGTAGATAGAGACTTATTCAAATTCTTCCAGTGGACGGAGACGGAGTGATGCCTAGTTAATGCCAGTCACTCAAATTTTTGTTGGTGTATTAGCTGTACCTCTGTCATATTGACAAAGACCAGTTTAAGAAGAAAGTGAAAAGATTTTAAAACAAAAACCGTGTACTTTCAAAATCTCGACTTCCATACTTAAACAATATGTTAATATCCTCCATTTTTGAAGTGCAACATTGTATCTCTCCCAATGTTTGTGTTTGCTTTAGAGTGAGAGATTCTTACAGTATAACTTCTCTTCCTAATATTTTATGCTTCTGGTTGTACTACAATGAATTAGTCACAACTAGTCTTCTGAAGATTAATCTGCAGAGAAATGACAAGGAGTTCATCCTCCAAGAGACTAGAGTGCATCCTCTGTCAGCAGCGATATGTTTAGGCATAGAGGTCTTCATGTATGAAGATTTCTGCACTATCAGTTGAAGCTTTGCCTTCTTACTGAGCCAGCCTGAGCCCAGACTCAGCTTGTCTAGGCATAAGGAAACTCAGGAGCCAAAACGAAATGTAACTATCTGGGGATGAGTAACTGCAGCTTGTGACCAGTTTGGTTGCAATATATGTCAGAGCTTTCAACCAAACTGTATTGGTGAGAACAGAGAGGAAATTTTGACACTGATTTCTCAATGCAGTGTTAGAGGGAGGCTTGAATTTGAATGTTCTGTCAAAGAAAAACTAAAAGGATGGCCAGGACTAACACAGTTGGTAATCTCAGCTGCTTGTCATCCCCCGTACATTTGGAGCACATACAGTATGGAACTTAGTACTGAGAGAGCTACTGTGATTGACAAGAGAATTGCTCTGTCTTCTGGAAATGTACAACATAGAAGGCTTTTCCAGATGAATTATTCATTCAAAGCTTCCATCAACAAGAAACAAGTTGCCTTTGATTCAGGCAAGATTGTGATGAGTGGGATGATGTTGATAATATTGAATAGAAAGAGGCGTGATGATAATAAGCCTGAAAGTAGTGTGAGGACTGCATCTGCTAAATAAATTCAAAGCTACTATAAAAAAACCCCAAACAATACACATAATGGAAAATTGTAAATACATTAAGAGAACAGCATTTTTGAAATTGATGTCAGTAAGCTTGCAGTATATGTTAAAAGAAACAATGAAGACCTCTAAAACATGACTCTAATATAAAAAACCTCTTTAAAATAATAGCAGTATTAATTGCATTAAGAATTAGAGAACCTCTCTTGCCCTGCTCTTGAGACATTTAAAAGTAAAGAAAATGTCTTTCCTCCCTCAACAAAACAAAGGGTATAACTGTTAATGTAATTTCTCCTGTGATCAGGAGGCTATACAAGACTTTGTTTACAGAAAAGCAGTACATTTTATTTCCACAGTCCTTGGTTCAAGACATGTTTCTGTCTATCCCTTTAGAGTAAAGTAATACCAAGCATCAATTTTGACTTAAGTTTTCCAGAAAGAGCTTAAACATATCATAATATAAGACTACCACTGTTCCGCATTTCTGAAGGGAACACACTAGTGGGTCCAAAACTACATTGAATATTTTATTAATTGTGAAGAAAAGAATCCAGCTTGCAGCTTGGATAGATGAAAAATCTCAGAATCTAATCAGTGTCACAGAATGAAATGAAACATTCACCTGTCACAGAGTACCAGCCAGATAGCTCTGGATAGACTTTGACACCTCCTTTATAGAAAACAAATTTTTCACAGGAAGTCAAAATCAATTTCTTCCAGAGTGTGAGCACTCTGGGTTTGTCAGCTTACCTGGCACATTGAGAATTTTAAACTAACTGAAATTTTGTGGCTGAGTCAGAAGATAAGTTTGGGGGTTTTTGTTTGGTTTTGCTTTTTTTTTTCCCATACAGTTTCAATGGGATAGGAATACAAAATCCTGCATAATACATGATAATATTTGCCATGTATTTTACATGATTACTTTTTAATCTGTGAGAAGTATGAAAATGTGTGTATCTATCTTACTTTATGAAATAAAATTCTAAAGTGTGTGGGAATGAAGAATAGGATATTTTTGTAGCTATATGTGTTTTTCATACTGTTGAACAAAGAACACTGAATTTTGAAAACTCGTGTTTTTTTACTATGTGTTAAATGCTTATTTGACTGCCCTTTGGATGGCATTGTTGCCCTCAAGATACTATTTTATTGGATCATGACTAAATCTCTGAAGTAGAAGAAGACAAAAAAGAAAAAAAAACCCATTGAATTTACAGAGAGAAGGAGAAGGACAACGCAGCCTAATAATTAAGAAAACAAATTCAAATATTGTTTCATCAAATGCATGGAAAAAATCCAAAAAGGATGAGAGGATCCAGTCTGTAACCAATAAATAGTTAATTTTATGATGTAATCGTTACAATAGTTGATTGTATTGATGTAATTCATATAATAGAGTTATAAAACAATAAGCCCAATATAATCTAAATGACTTGGAAAAAACATCTTAGATGGGACAGGACCTCTGGAAGTCCCCTGTGCCAAGCTCCTTCTCACGCTGGATAAACTTGAAACTCACAGAAAATATGTACTCTTATGTTGTGTAACACAAGATTTTGCCTTCTAAACCTAAATATCTTGTCTATGCTAGTTACCTAAGCATCCTTTATGGGCAATTGGAAAGAAATGGTTTGTGACAAGCCAGAAATAACTCATTCCATGTTAAAACCCAGGCTTTATGCAGGTAGGAAAAACTATGCTCTTTAAAATTCCTGTCTCTGTCTAACAAATACAGACAAAGTTTAGGGAATAAGCAAAGGGAAATTTCCTTAATCATGGACTTGAAAGTACACATTAAGTTCTTTTTCTTATGGATGTTAAACATTTTTGTAAACATTTTATTTAATATGCTATTAATGTATGTCATCCTAACATGAACAAAACAAAGGGGTCTAGATTGTGGTTGTCACTTTGAACACAGTACTAAAACCACTCTAACTTTGGTTTTGATTTTCTGCAGATCAAACTATAAAAAAATAGAAACTCTTGAAGGAAAAAGTGGACAGATGATATTTTTAAAGGACATCAGTATGGCTAGAAGATGCAGAGAGGTAAAAGTGTTGTGTTCTCACATCTTTACTCAAACAGACTATTGCAGTAAAGTCTCTAGAGACCCTTCAAAAATGACAAATATATTAACAGTCAGCCAAAGAAAAGGCTTTTTTGTTCTTATTCAATATGCATTTTGAGTAGTGATGATAATATCTTACATTCTCTACTTGGCACTTACACACACATAGCCTGACTTTCAGCCATACTGCCCTTTTCAGCAAAGTTAAGCAATTTCACTGGAAGCCGTGGCAAGAGCAGCACATTTAGAGACCTTGCCATTTTTTTAGACACCCAAATGTGAATTTAAGATGTAAAAATTGAAAAGTCTTTGTCCTTTTTGTTTTCTCACAACTAACTGAGAAAAAAAGCTCAGAAGAAAATCCACTAAAATAAAGATAAATATAATTTTCATCATCTGGTCATGCAAAATATCATGATAAAATGTGGTCTTTTTTAAAAATAGTGTTTTAATGTTTTCATTTTTCAGATGTCTAGCTTTTAGTGCTCAGTTTCTAAAATTTGGTGATGGTTAGTTCCTTGAAAAGTAATCCATTCAAGTCTTTTATCCACTTTGACATGTGAAGTCTCAATATTTGTAGTACCTCAACTCTGTGAAATATAACGCTTCAAAATTACAGTGTAGGCTACTTTAACAAAACAGAGAAATCCAAATTGCTCCTAATAAAAAACACTGTGAGCATTTTCAGTAATAATATGAAGTGCCTTGGAGTTAAGAGTTTGAGATATCCTCTTTAATTTCTCCCAAATGTTTAGCACAATGGAAAATTTAGAATACATAGGTAAAACTACATTTTACACTTGAAGTTGTTATATGGAATTCATGATAGTCTATTTTATCCATTTGTAGACTCAAAATACAACTTATAAGTACTTGAATTCTCTAGGTGGACTTCAATACTTTAGAAGGCTGATTTAGATAAGTTTCATAAATGATCACATATGCAAAGTGAGAACACAAACTTTAGAACATCAGTTTGTACAGTCAGCCCAGTAGAGTGTCCTACACAACGAAATTCATTCTCCTTTCAATGGCAAATGGCAATCCATTTCTTTCTATATGTAAAAGTTAAACTATTCTGAAGAGTAGAAAATCAACACTTCCTCCTCCACTGAATTTCAAGAAGTTTACTTTATTTTAAACTAGTTTATCCATTGCTGAGATTTAGAAGGTTATATTACCTTTGACCAGAATACTGTAGGGTAGATACTAGTTTTTTCTGTACGCAGTTTGCCCACCTACATTCTTTAACCATTTATTTTGTCTAATTTTAGAAAAAATGCGTTAGTATGGAATGTATGCTTAATTCATTCCTACTAGTATTGGAGGTCGGGATAAACAAAAAAAGTGGCTCTTATTTATCTCTGTTCTTCTCTATCAACAGATTAGTTCTATTTCATATAGATGAATGTGACAAATAATATAATTCACATTGGTCTAGTAGTCACAGAATATAGATTTGACTAGATTTAGCACTACTTCTAACACACAGGCCCAGTCCTGCATTTTAGAGAGATTATTCTCCAGAGAATCACTGGGCACATTAGTTAAGAATGTGTTATCAGGTGGCTGAGTAAACTGAGATTGGCAAATGAATTATGATTTTAATGGGATTAGAAGTGCATAGGCTAAGTTCATTTTTCCTTGACTTTGTTTTAGTAAACTGAATTGCAATGCATGTGTAACATTACAGTGCTGCCCTGGCACCAGGAAATGTAAACGATTTATTGGTAACATGTTACAGTATTTATAACAATGCTACCTTTTTCCCCTCTCTCTNTTTTTTTTTTTTTTTTTTTTGGAAGGAAAATTATAAATAAGGGACACCATTCATATTTCTCAATATACCTTTTTAGAAGGTTCTGTATAATAACCTTGAATAAAAATTTATAACAGTGAGGACATCTTTTACTTTAAAAAAGGAGATTCTATCTTACAGTTTTTTCCCAAGTAATATCTTTGTTTCTATGTCCCTAATGCTTCTTTACTCCGATTTATTTGGTTCTTGGATTTACAGATGCTTTATGATTGAACTACGCTATCCCCTTTGTTATTTACATTTTTATCCTTAAACTTTCAAAATTATAGGTATTATAAACAACTTTTCTAGAAACCCCTTTTCCAAGACCTATGAATGGAGAGTAAAGACCCATTTCCTTCCACTGTTATTCCTTAATAGGTTTAAATCTCAGTCAGGGAGGAAAAAAAAAAAAGTATGTGTTTTTAACTAATACCATGTCATCTCTTTAATCATGCTGATTCTGAATAATTCACCCACTGTGGAAGTTGCAGGGCGAGAATCTATAGCTCTATCTCTCACTGGGGGTAGTTTATTATTACTGAGTCTGACAGCAGAAAGCCCTGGCAGGTTAATTGCTGCAGCAAGACTAGCTGGGAGTTTGCTGTTGATATATAGTGACTAAAGGGAGTGAAGGAGATTGACTGTGCCTGTTACAGCACAAATATCTTCATGCGCCTCAGGTTCCTCACAAAGATATGAGAAATAAATGTTCGCTCTTCATTTTCTGTCTGCACAATACAAATAGCCTTGGGCTGAACATGGCAACCACAGCATACAGAATACATATAAAAAAGAGGAAATTTGCAAATTAACATTATTACAAACATTCCTGCCTGAAAGTGCTGAAAATCAATTTCAATATAGTTTGCATTTTAATGAGGTGCCAAAGAGATAAATCAGTTGTGTTTGAGGAACACTTGGCTGGCAATGATGTTTTCTGATCATATCGTGTCTTAACTAATATTAGATTAAGTAAAACCTCTGTTAATTGAAGGCATGGGAAATGTTACTGCTAGTTAATGAAGTAAACTCTGGCTGGTCATATAGAGTCATTAATCGAACTCAGACAGCCATTTCCCAGGAACAGCTTCTCCTTTCTTCCCTTCTGTAACAGAACAGTACTTGAAATTACTGTTCTCAGCTGTTTGTTTTTTTCCTGAAAAAGAACAAATATCAATTTTTCCATTAAACAGAGTCTGCTGCTAATGTTTTTGACTTCAGTGTATCAAGAGAATAAACAATCAATAACTGTCTTTTTCTTCAAACAAATTCCCCTTTACAAAGGAGAAATTATAATTTCCACACTGCTTTCAGAGGGTCTTTTTGCAGTGTGCTTTCCCTTGAGTCCAGAAAACTGACCTGTTTCCACTTGTTTATAATTCTCTGTAACTGTACTTCACTGGCCTGCATATCAGCTCTGTTCTTTATTGTGGTAATGAAAAACACCAAGGAAGCTCCTTTTCTGAAGGTATTTCAATGAGAAATATCAACTCTTAAATGTCAGATCACTATGCAAAACACGAAATATGGCCCAAATTTTCTTCCAGTTCATAGCACTTCTGCACCAATGTGACTCTACTCACTTCCACGGAGATTGTCATCTCTAATGTCAGTATAAGGAAGAGAGTCAAATCTACCCTAAAGAACAAGGTACAATTACTTATTTTCACAGAAAAGCCTGTGACACTGCACTATGTTTTAGAACTCCACAGAACAAAATAGAAACTGATTGTCAGAGGTAATTTGAGACGGTGTAAGGTCAGATACAAAATGCTAGCTCTTAAGCCTTTTGCAATTGTACACCTATTTAAAGAAATATTTTGCTTTTAAATACAGTGAAGCCATTGTTAATCATTCTCCTATGCTTTATTTGTTGCCATTTCACCATTTAATCCATAGGAAACATGTAAATCAGAGGAAAAAATTGTTGTGGACACTAGGAATTAGAAATGTGAGAGGAAGTCTGAGTTGCAAGAATTCTGCCTAGGCAAAAAATACTGCTGAGGAAGTAGTTCAGGAAAAAGTTAAACCTTTGCTCACCCTTGGTAAGCTGTACACATCCATCCAGACCATCCCTTTCAAATATGCAATTAATTGCTGCTTTTTAAGTCAAATTTAATGCAATTTTACTCTTTAATTAACATCTATATTAATTCTCTTTTTTCCTCTTGTCCTCAATGCCCTCTCCTTTAGCACTTAAGGACTCTTTCAGGACTCTTAGGACCTCATTTTTGTATTGTGATTTTTAGGAGAAGGGGAAGGTAGTAATTTCACCTGAGCCAGATTGAGCTTACTTCTTTGTGTTTCACTACTGGTGGTGTCAAACTTCCAAAAGAATAAGAAGGCAGCACTAGAAGAAGGTCACTGCTAAAGTTATGCATGATGAAAAACAGTATCACAGGCTTTTACTGCAATCCTCCTTCAGATAATTGTGTCCATTTTCTGTTGATGCAAAGTGACAGTATGAAAGATGTTTTTACTGTTCATTCCTGTACTTTTCATCTTTTGAGAACAGAAACAGACTAGGTGTTCCCTTCCTTATAATAATGAGATGACTTAAATAATTCTTTAAAACGTTTTCTTCAACTTGTACTACTAGAACCCTTGCAACAATTTGTACACTATCAAAGTGCTCTCTTGTTATGTTAGCATGCTTAATACACTTCTGATACTCACTTCACTTGTCTCTGCACATTGTGAATAATCTAAACACATATGAAGGGGAGAAAGGTATAAGTATGGCTTTTGCAAATGGGGAAATCAATCACTTTAAAATATCACAGCCAATTTTAATTGTAATAACACTGTCAATAACAAAACAAAACAAGAAGAATGAAAACCTTCCACATTAGGACTTGATATCCTAACTTAACTTATTTTCGTACTCAGATTTTACATATTTCAGTCTTAAAGGATTTCTGGTTTATGGTCAACTAGTTTTCCAGCATGTAGGAACAGAATAATACTGGGAAAAATTGTGATAAATGCTGGCAGAAAGATCCAAAGACATACATGACAGCTGAATTTCTTCTTGTCCCATAACTGATGTAAAGCTCATAGGGCAGACAAACCATCTTTCTTCATTCTATACTTATCCTTTAAGGCACTCTGGAGGTCATAGGAATGTTACTGATCATTATGTAACAATTTTATATTTCTTTTCTATTGCCCTGGACTCTTATAAGGGCATACACCTCTGTGATCCTTCATGTGTAAGAGACCTACCTGCTTTCTAAGTGTTGTAAGCCTTGACTTGGTTCTCCCAGTCTTCTGTGTTAAAAATGTGTTTATTTCCCCAATGTAAAATTTCATGCTGTAATTTCTGTAACAGAAATGATGCTTGTACTCGACAATGCTGTGGGTATTAATATTTTAAGTAACATATTAAATTATATTAAGGGAATAATTAGAATATTCAAAGTAAAATCAAAGTAATGATATAACACATTTGTGATTTTAAAATGAATTTTAAAACTTATGTCACATAAAATACCCTGGTAAGTTAAAATTTTGATGATTCCATTAGATCAGGATCCTTCAGAATAATGTAAATTTACAGCAGCTAGAAGTTGTTTATGGACAGTGGGATGCAATAAATATAACTTAACCCCCAAATCATTAACCCATATAATACCATGCGTAAATTCTCGGGGAAAATGCTAATAATCAAAGGTATTTAGCTTTTAGCAAATCATCTACTGATCATTTTCCTTTTTTAAAGCAGAGGCTAAAAAGCAAACAGTAAAAGCACACTATTCTGCACTTCATAATCTGTACATATCTTCATAAGCACAGTTTATTTGCTTATAATGGGTAAAAAGAAATTCAGATTTCACTGAATTAAATGGGATTAAGATTTGGTTCTGTGTACATAAAATAAAATGGGGCTGAGATTATTCCATATCTAAAATTCTGGATATGTGGCTTCTTTAAAGTAGGAACCTCAATCACTTCTAGCATGATTTAATAATAAAAGAATAAAGGAGATGAGTAGGTGATGAGTTCTGTATTAAGAACTAATATACTCAACTACATAATTTCTAGTACTAATTTCTAATGAACACAGACAAATTTCACCATGCAAAGGAGCAACCTGCTTTATTTCAAGAGTTTCCTAATGAAAGCAGAGATTGTATTTAACAACAAAAGAAAGATTAGAAAGCATAGTCTTACTATAGCATGTTAGGCTCACGGTAATAAGATTACAGAATTAAGCCCTTAGGAAATGACTCAGAAAATTAATTAAAATTGCTTATAAATCATGCTGGCTTGATGTCCTAATGGCAATACGCTGTGCAATGACACATCAGAGACATTAGTTTGATGTCTCTGCTCCAGTCTGCCTCACTCCTTGAGGCAGTGAGAGCTAGCAGTATTGTGAAAACAGAATATTTAGTTCAAGCGATTGTAGGGACAAGAGAATTAAGTCTTAGGTGACTTAGTAGTGATCCTTGCAATTGATTAAAGAGTGACATTGATTTCTTTCAAGCTGGAACCTTCTGTAGCATGAGACCACTATGGGGATATTGTATAAAATGAGTGAAAAAGAGCTTTCAGGCTGAGGTTTGTAAGAAGTGGGAGGGTTTATTTGCTCCTCGGAGATTTGTGATGAAAAAAAGGATAAAGAAGGCATCTCACTGTCTTTTTATTAAGAAAAAAAAAAAAGGCGTATGTTTTTACAAGCATACTGAGGATGAGGGATAAATCAGCTAATGTAAATATTGTTTACACTTCTCACAGCAACTATGTTGCCTTAAAAATAATTTATTTGATGGAAGACAGGGTGGATTGCTCTTACATGAAGCAATTTTCAAATGTTTTTACCCTAAAAGTGGGTGTAGGCTATTTCTGTTCTCCTGCATATCTAGAAACGCCTGCCAAATACATGCAGATCACCTCCTAGGGAGGCTGCTTAAAGCTCTCTGTAGAGAACCTGGCAGAATCCTGCCTGAAAGATGCTTCAGTAGGTCACTGAAGCATATATACCTTCAGTAGGTCACATACCCATTTTAGGACAGCTCTATCCTTTCAGAGCTACAATTTCTTTTAAAAGTACTTGAAAATCAGGAGGGGCATGTTAATAACTCCTGGTTGCCTATTTTAACCAGTTTAGAACATTTACCTTTGAATTCAGAAGGAAACAACTTTGCTGCTTCCCTGGCAATCAGATTGATGGATGTGTAGATAATCACCTCAATCCCGATGAACTTGAAATGAGTTTTCCTGTGACATACAGAGAACTAAGCTCAGGAAATAGCTGACAAGATAATTAATATGCTCTACCACTGTTCATTTAGGAATAATCAACATCTTTCCTGTTGTAACTGTACATATTCAATCTTTGACCATAAAGCACATGATTTTTCTCTGTTTTTTCACCTATCGTCATTGTATATCCATATCTATCTTTTCTAGGTCATACACCAAAAATTGTTAGTTATCTGGAAATGGGGTTGGGGAGTGGGTTGGCCCCAGGATCCCTTTTTAAGGTCGGGGGCACTCAGAAGCTCTCTTGCTCTTGCCTTTTCATTCTTGCAGAGAGAACTGACACAGTGCAAGGCAGAAGGCTTCTTTTGTTTCTCTCGGGGCTCCTGAGGAGATTGCTTCAGGCAGATCTCCAAGTAGCAACAGCAGCAACCCAAGAACCTGCATTCCACTATCCACCTGTGTTTCAGAGTGAATGTCCCAGTCTGCAGAGCTGCGCCAGTGCCAGGTGGGGACAGGCCACCCTTCTTTGGTGCTCAGTGAGAATGTTCTCATCCTTCCTGCACTGGGCAGTGACCCGAGACAGCAGCACTGACCAGCGGAGTCCAGCGGGCAGCAGGAGGGGCAGCGAGCGGCAGCACTGACCCCACACGCGCACGGCCCCAGGGGAGTGGGGAGGCTGGCTCTGCAGGGCTGCAGCTCCCAGGCAATGCCAGCACCCTCCCTCTGCCACCAGAACTGCTTCATAAGCTCCTGCAAAGGAAGGTTGAGATGAATGGGGCTTGTCTGCCATTTTATTGACTTTACTGTCCAGACCATGAGCTCCTCTGTGGAGGGTGCCATTTTGGAGAGGGGTTTCTCTGCCATTTTTTTTTCTCTTTGTCTGACAGGCTCTCTGGAGGTCTGAGAGATTTAGCAAATTTGTAACTCGTTATTCTCAATCTTGTTTTTTTCCTGTTGCTGTTTTGATTTTTTAGTAAACTCTTATTTTTTTCATTTTTATCTACTAACATTCATCTCTCTTTGTTGAATGAAAAGGAAGTGGTTAAAACTAAAAGGGGAGGTAATTCATTTTGGAGTGTCTGCCCCTTAAATTGTCTTAAACCAAGACACCAGTCTGTAAAGGTCCTTCTTAAAATTCAGAGCCTTGAGCCTTTCCAGTGCAATCACAATTTCAGCGCATGACTAGAATTAATTCTGTAATATCTTGCACTGATTACAGAACTATTTGCAGTGGAGTCCTTAAAAATATTAGAAATTTTAGTCTGTATTCATCAGAGAGTTTAGCATCAACCTGTATTCCTTTCACTGGGTTTTTTAGAATATGCTAATGGAAAGTGTGAAGACAGATCTGCACAGTGTTACCTGTAACTCTGTGCTCAGAACACAAAACCTTATTATAATTGAACACAAAATCTCTGAAATTAAAAAAAAAAAAAAGGTAAAATTCTCATTATTTACACAACTCAGATTGCAGAAAACATTTTGTGAAAAACCAGATAGTGTGAGACCTTCACATGATGACGCAGAACCATAATATAACATCATTGTTCTAACCGTGGGGTGGTTTGACATATTGTATGGCCACAGCTCTATAAGGGATAGATATAAACTTCTCAGGAAGGGAATGGTAGGAGAAAGGGTCTTTCTTCATGTGAACAGGCATTTTGAGCATTCTGGGCTAAGTTGTGGAATGAGAAATAGGCTGACTTAGACTATAAGCATTAGGATGATAAGAGAGAAAAGGAAGTTAAGCTTTGAGGTGAGAGTTTGTTACCAACAACCCTATCAAATGAAGAAGTGGACAAAGTTCCATTTTAAGCAACTCAAGGAAGTCTCTGTATCATTTTTCCCTGGTTTACAGGAGACATTAACCTCCCTGACATCTGCTGCAAAGGCAATTCATTGGGACACAAGTAAAAGAGGGGATGATGGTATTAGAGACTTCTGGGAAAAACTGCACATTTGCTGTTGAAGCTGGATGCATCAGGAAGTGGCAGAAGCTCTACTGGACCCAATACGTACAAAGAAGGAAGAACCAGCTGGGGATGGTACAGTCAATGTAGCAACCATGGTACTCAGGAAAATATGAAGATGACTCGGGAGACAGCCTTGGCTAAATGTGGAACACATAACTGAGATTAAGTATAAAACAGGAGTTGTAAAAAAGGAGTTGTGAGAACAGGCTACAAAGGAAGACTGTAGAACTTTTTCCCGTGTATCTAGGATTATGGTTAGGAAACACAAGGCTCCCTTTGAGTCTCAGCATGAAAACTTCTATCCTTGCACTAGCAGTGAAAGAGTACACAATGAAAATGTGGACCCAGTGCTGAACAGGAAGACTGATTTCATCCAGTGAAAGGTACAGATAAGGTACAAGTACTCCATATTTTTGCCTTAGTCTTTACCAGCAAGGTTTCAGGTCTTTGTGCCTAAAAGCAGGGTTCACACACGAGAGGAGCTGTCAACATTTAGTAAAAAGCAAGTCCAGAATCTAGTCCTCAGAACTAGGCTTCATAGAACCATAGAATGTTTCAGATTGGAAGGGACCTTACAGATCCATTTAGTTCCAACCTCCCTGCCATGGGTAGGTGTTGGAATGCAGATCCCCCTGGGCCCCCTGTACTTAGGCCTAGAGGGGGAAAGGAATGTGGGGATGAAATACAACCTTCAGAGAAACTGAGATACATAAAGCCAGACAGACATGAAGTGGGAGTGTAGGTTGTAGCATTAGCTGTTAAATAAGTAGAAATATACCTTAAGTGCCTTAAGCAAATAAAGAGACTGTATTAGATAGTAAGAGAAGCACTAAACCCAGTTTAAAGTTCAGCAGGTTTGTCTTTTGCAAAATGAACTGAGCCCTAGACAAAACGAAAACACAGTATAGCATTGCTGGCATTCCTAGATGGAACAGATAGAACTATATGCATAGATTTTGTGTGAGGAATGACAACCACCTCTGTATATCAGAATTTGGTCTGGATAGGTGCAAAAAGAGTGTGTTAGGATTGTGTTAATAGCTGACTGGGCAATTAATGAATAAAAATGCATTGTATTGGGCTGCGGGATCTCGCTACTGCTGCTGCTGCTGCTGCTGCTGCTGCTCTTGCTTCTGCTTGGGAGATGGGGACTCTGTGCCAGAAAGCCTTTGAACTCACTGCCTTCAAGACTGATTTAACTATACAATAAACTCTTACAGCAAGCCTCGGCTGCTCCTGTCTCTTTGAAGACCCAAAACCCATACAAAACTCAAGAGGCAGGGATACGGTCTATCAAATCAGGTTGCTCTATCCAACCTGGTATTGAATACTTCCTGGGATGGGGCATCTTTTCTTTGCCTAACTAATTCCAATGCCTCATTATTCACTGAGTAAAGAACATCTTACATCTAATTTAAATATCTTCTCTCTTTGTTTAAAACCATTCCTCCTTCTCCTATCACTATCTGACCATGTAAAAAGTTCCTCTACCACCTTTCTACAAGACACCTTTAAGTACTGAAAGGCTGCAATTAAATCTTGCTGTAGTCTTCTCTTCTCCAGGCTGAAAAACTCCAACTCTCTCAGCCTGTCTTCATAGGAGAAGTTCTCCAGCTCTCAGATTGCCTTTATGACTCTCCTCTGGACCTGCTTCCATCAGGTAAGCATCTTTCTTGTGCTGAGGATCCCAGAGGTGGATGCAGCATTCCAGGTGGGGTCTTATGAAAGCAGATTAAAGGGGACAAATCACCTCCCTAGCCCAGCATGCTGGCCACACTGCTTTTGATGCAGCCCAGGATGTGCTTGGCATTCTGGGATGCAAGTGTACATTGCCTGTTCATGTCCAGCTTTTCTTTCACTAGAACCTCAAAGTCACTGTCCACATGGTTGTTCTCAACAAGTTCATCTCCAAGTCTATACTCACATATGGGATTGCTCTGACCGAGGTGCACTTGGCTTTATTGAACTCCATGAGGTTCTTATGGGCCCACTTTTCGATTTTGTCTGCCCCCTTGAATAGCATCCCACCCTTCTTTTCTGTCAGCCTTGTGTCATTTGCAATCCTGCTGATGCAATACTCGTTCACTGTCTATGCCATTGATGACGGTATTAAAGGGTGCTGGTTCCAAAATGCCCTGAGGGACACCACTTGTCACCAGCCTCCACCTGGACATAGAGCCAGGCCACAACCCTGTGGCTGCATCCATCCAGCCAATTCCTTACTCACCAAACTGTCCACCCTTCAAATGCATATCTCTCCAGTTTGGAGAAGAGGATGACAAGAAGATGTGGGACCATGTTGAAGGCCTTACAGAACTCTAGGTAGATGACATTGCCATCACTCCACTATAGAAAGCCACAAGACTGGTCAGGCATGATTTGTCCTTAGTACAGCCATGCTGGCTATTTCAGATCACCTAATTGTCCTGTATGTGCCTAGAGGTTTGCATTTGAAGATTATAACAGAGTTGTCTAATGTTCTTTCAGAGCTTATCTCTATCATCTTTGAAATGTCATGGGAATGGGGGAAATTTTGTGACACCTAGAGAAAGACAAATATTGTCTTTGAAACATGCTAAAAGAATGATCCAAAGACGTCCAGGCTTCTCCATCTTGCTTCAGTCTCTGGGAAAATCATGGACTGAGCCCATTTGGAGCCCATTTCTGGGAACATGGAGAAGAGGATGTTTGAGAAGTCAGCCTGAAGGTACCAGGTGTAAATCATGCCTGAACACATAATTTCCTTCAGTAATGAAATTACTGTATTTGCAGATGATAGGAGAACAGTAGATGCAATCTACTTCACCTGTAGGAAGGCTCTCAGCACAGTCACCACAACATCCTTAATTGCATGGGGAAATGTTGGGGCCTGTATGGAAGGCCAGGTAGATGACTGGAAAATTGACTTCAATGTTGGGCTCAAAAAGCAGTAATTAATAATTTGATCTCTACATGGAGTCTGGCTTCTAGTGGACTACTGCAGGGTTCTATCCTGGGGCCAGCAGAGTGCATTGTTGCCAAGCTTGTGAATATCAGCCTTGGGGAAATGAGCACAGTTGGAGGCAGGGTTGGCATTCAGAGGCACCTAGTTTGGTTATGTGAATGGGCCAGACAATCTGATGAAATTCAACAACGACACAGGCTGAGCCTTGGACAGGCAGAGCCCCTGTCAGTGACACATGCTGGAGAAGGTTCAGTAAGAAACTCTGTGGAGATGGACTGGAAACTGTGGGGAGCATAAAGGTGGGTAGGGGCCAGCTGTGCACCCAGGCCATAACAAAGGGCCAGCAGTGCATTTTCTGACTGAAAAGTGGCACGAGGTTGAGGCTGGTGATTATCTTCATCTTCTCAGCACTTCTTAGACTACATCTAAATGCAACAACCAATTTGGGGCCGCCTAGTACAGGAAAAATGTCACGAAACTGAAACAAGATTGGCAGAAAGCAACCAGAATGGTCAGTGGCTGGAGTGTTTAGCCTGCCAGAGAAAGTTCTGGAACTAATGCTTGTTCAGCTTGGAGGAGGAGCAGACCAAAAAGCAATCTTTCAGCTCCTACATAGAGATGAATAAGGAGTTGGGGTAAGAAAAAGAGGCTATAGTTATAGATGAGAAGATATTTTTCCCCGTGGGACTAATTAAGCAATGGAATTGTGTGCCCAGACTGAGAATTTTCTGTCCTTTGTTTTCAGGACCCAACTGGACAAAGCACTGAGCAATCCCTCCTGAATTCAAACACAGACCCTGTTTTTAGCTGGTAGCTGGACTATAGGTCTTCTGAGGTCCTCTCCAGCTTGAATGATTCTGAGAATACAGCACTTTACTTGTAAAAGAGCATTAAAACTGTACATTGCTAGGAATTACAAACTAAGATTTATCTTTCCACAAATTGTTGATACATCTCCAAATATCTTTAAAAGTATTTTTAACTACTGGGGGGAAGGGGGAGGGGGAGAGGGACTAGAACATCAGTACAGCTATTTTAATGTGAATCAAAATAGCCAAACTTGTGTGGCACTATCATAGCATTTTGATGAATGTGTTATCATATCACATAATCCAACATTAACATATAGTGACTCAGTGACATGATGAAGTGCAATTTTAGGGCAGCAATTCTTTATTTGACAGTCTGCCATTCCCATCTTTGTTTGGAAATAAAAATACAAGGAACAAAATTTGCTTGAGACTTCGACACCTTACTTTCTTCAGTCACAGCCAGTGGTATTTTATAAAAAAAAAATGAAAACAAGAAAAAAGATTTAATAGTGAAAGATTTGATTTTATACTGTTGAATTTTACAATTTTAATAGTGGTATCGACAGTTACTAGTTTCCTTGGTAATTCTGTATTTCAATGTTCAGTTCTAATTTTCAAATATAATCCTAAAATAACCATAAGGATAGTATTTGATACAATGAACTGAACAACTGTTGACTCAAATGCCAGCATCATTCTAAGTGAGATTTAAAAGGCTTTCACAAAATTAGGGAATAATCTCCAAATCTTACTCATGCATTAGAAAAATTAGAGTGCTAGCCACCAGACATAAATAGTTTTGAAGCCACTGCATCTTCAGTAACCTTTACATTGTAAGAAGTCAAATTTAAGCACAATGCTAAAGGAAAAATTCAGATTGGTAGCTTCATCATAATTAATTTTTGAACAAAAGGCAAAACTCTGTGTGAACTTGTTTGGTGTATTTCAGGATGTAAGACTGTGATATTAAAATGGTTTCAGGTCAATGCTAACTTATGCATGAAGCTGGCTATTATTTTCCAGGGCTTTAAAGGTATGGAATATACCTTGGTTCAATTCAGTTGAATTAAAGTGTGACATAGGATCTCAGAAGCATTGCATAAATTAGCTGCGAAGAAAATGAGTATTTTTATTTTTTTATTTAGACTTTACTGCTTCAAAGTAATCAATTTAAATTAATTCAAAAAATGAGAGATAAGTCCTTTGGCATTCTTGTACTTGAGTCTAGAATTGCTCCTTTCAGTGAGTCTTCATTCAGACAAGACATTTGAAGTATACAGCTTCCTTTCAGAAGACATCTGAAAGGACAACCTCACCATCCTCTTCTGAGACACATCTTTCCAGTATCTTGTGATTGTGCTGGTTTCCCCTGTATAATCTAAATATGTCTTGACACACACATCAGCTTAGGCTAGTAGTCTTTTTCTACAGGATCCTTCAGGTGTGGGTTCACCCACCCCCTTTTCTAGTATGTAAATGTTTCTGTCCACACAGTGTATCCACAAGCTACAATCCTTTGAAGAGAATCTTCAGGAAACACTGTAAGAATAAATACTCATTTATTTTACCCCATTGCCTAAATCCAAGTATGGCCCTGCTTGTTGTATAGATGATCTGCATACATCTGTCTGCTCCAATGTATTAGAATGTGTTTAATTGTAATGGCCATAGTGATGGCAAAGAAACTGAGGCCACAGCAGCAAAGCAAACCTGAGCAAGTCCTTCTGTCATGCTGAAGATAGAAAAGTGAGAACATTGAAAAGAGATATCAAGAGCTGCATGCTGATGTCTCATTGCCAAAAGGGGGATATTGTGTCTTTCTTACTTTCAAAAAAGTTATCACTTCTTAGGAGATGAAAAAGAATTTGTTTTGGGATTATCTTTGGCATCCCACTCATTTCACATTACAGAGTGCAAAATGTACCTAAAGGTTCTGCTTCTCTTCCCAAACATCCCTTGCAGATCCTGCTCTGTGGAAGACAGAAGGGTTCCCCTTCTAAATACTATGACTTGAAGGAGTAAAACTAGGGTGCTATTGCTATTTCCATCCACTACAGAGTGTTAAGCTTCTCCACTGATTTTATTTCTCATTAATGTGTAATGCCTTTGTTTTTTGTGTGAAATGAATAGCAATAATAAAATAATTTATGTTGGGAAGTTCTCAGTGTCTGTAATATAAAATGGCCTGGAAACATAACAGAATAAATTTGAACCTAAATATCTGTAAACTAGAGAAGAGACCAAAAACATTGACTCTTTCCTATCACTTTTATGAATCACCATAGAGTAAGAACTATGCTACCTTTCTGTGCCTCTAAGATCCTTTTTGGACATGGATCAAAGATAACTTGAAATTAAAAAATTCCAAAGAAATTACAAAGAAATTGAAATTTAAGAAGGAGTGAATTAACCATATGTAAGAGTTCAGCCTTTTGGTACTTAAGAGAGGGTTACAGGAAAGCTGGGGACCAACATTTTAGCAGGGCCTGTGGCAATAGGACAAGGCTCCAGTAAAAGAGGGCTGGTTTAGATTCGATGAAAGGAAGAAGTTTTTACAATGATAGTCATAAAACAGTGTCACAAGTTACCTGGAGAGGTGGAGGATATCCCATCCCTGTAAACGTTCAAGGTTAGACAGGTCTCTGAGCAACCTGACCTAGTTGAAAATGTCCCTGCTCATCCAACTAGATGACCTTTAAAGGTCATTTGCAACCCAAAGTATTTTATGATTCTATGATAAAAGACACTTTGTAAGACAGAAAGACTTTGGACTTTTAAAAAGAATATGAACTGAAGACTGCTAATATTTTGCAAAGAAATATTCCTACCTCATTTTCAATAGTCTCACTAATTAACGTCACAATCCTTGAAGTGATCGCTACCCCAGTTCCAAAGATGGAAAAGAGTAGGAATAAATAAAGTCTACAATTGGGTGTTTAAATTTGCACTAAGCTAGCAGAACACACAGGAATGATGTAGTAATGAAACTCTTTACATCATGGATGCAATTATCAAAGCCCTCTTGTGTATTAAAATATCACAGAATAGCAATCGTGATAACTTTTGAAATTTGATGCTGTATAACTTCAGTATAAACAGGGCAACTAACAACTATCTCAGCTTATTTCAGTTCTACTAGTAAAGATATTTTATACTCTTCATTTCTCACTGAGAAACACTATTGAAAGAGAAATGGCTTGTAAGGAAAACTTTAATTATAGTAATTTCATTTTAAACGAAAGAGGAGAAAAGGAGGATCACAATTCATTTATATAAAATATTCTTAACTTTATTTTGTGTATAATTGTTGATCTGTTCAACTGAAATAATTATACACTTCCCACAGTCATTGGATTAGAATAATGAGTTAAGTAAGTACAATCACTGGTATCCCAGCTATCATGCACTGACTTTAAGAAATAATCATTTTATCCATATGACCATGTTGTTCACCAAGACTGTTATTTTACTAATCCTTATGATCCCAACAATGCTCTGTTCATGTTCCAGCACACAGCAGGTGGGAGAATGGATTTGTTAAGCTGGGAGGGTTTAGTCTTCTTTTATGTGATCATTATTGTGTTCATTTACTTATTGTACACGTATGGTGATAGAAGCTGCTAAAGCAGTAACTATTATTCTGCGAAGAAAGTAACACATAGAAACCAATAGAAGATTTCCAACTTGTTTTGGAAATTTTGCGATTAAAAATAAATTTCTTTTTCTATATCTGACTATTTACACCACGGATTCCTGTAACTCTTTCACCAGATATTCAAAAATTTGGACCCATAAAAGGAAAAAAATGTGGAGAATCGACACAAAGTTTTACAGACAGAAGCTATGGCAATAACATCAAATCTTCTGTAGCTTCCAAACGATGCAATTACTTTCCCAAACTACATAAGTGGGAAATATACTTTTCCCATCAGAACGGTACAAATTATATTTTTTATTACTTTTGGAATTATTACATTTCAAAGCTATTTCAGAGGGTATGTTACCTTGATTCTAATGGAGTAAGGACAAAAAAAGAACTTTCTCCTCAGTCAGAGATAGAATATAGGAAAAAAATATACCTACCATTCAGCTTATATGCTTCTTTAGGAAGCTTATTTTTCTTTCAGTCTCTAAATATCATGAATAATTAAGAAAATAACTGGTATGATAAGCCTAAGTAGGAAAATGCACATTGCATAAGAATAAACAGAGCATTTTAAAATTTTATCATTGACATGTGTATTTAGTTCTTCAGTAAAAACACTGCAGTTCAGGGTAGTAGGAAAAATATTTCTCCAAAGGCCTTTTTTCCCCTTTATTTAGACATTTGACATACAGTGCTGGGTTCACTGAAACAGCCTCTTTTACACATTAAGCCTTTTGAAAGGCTTCCATTTTTCCCTCCTGGAGGCAATTTGTTTCATGACAGCATTGTCTGCATTCCTCACAAAAATGCAGGCATTTGTCCTTGTGCTAAATGCTGTCATCCTTTGATAAGAAGAAAACTAATTGGGGAAGGAATGGAAGGTCAACATGTTCATTTTTCTCTCAAGTGAACATAGTAAATAAATACTTTTCAGTGACTTCCTCCTTGTTACAATATAAAGTTTATAGATGAATTGGGATGAACATCTACATTGCCATTACTCTGAAAAGAGCAGCAAACCTGGGTTGCAAAAGCTCTTCTCCAAACACAGGGCAGGAACCAATTGTTATGTATTATTGTTCTCACTTTATCTTCTTCCGTTCTTGTTCAGCATGGTTCAAAATTTCCGTTCATTACAGAATATCAAAACAGAACTCAATTATATTTCAAAGCTACAAATCAGCCCAAAGAGATCTGAAATTCTGGTACGCTGTTCCATGTCATATTTTGGTAGAATCTTCAAGATGAGCTTTGATATTGGATGAAGTTGAAAAGCCACAAAATAGTTCACTGTAGCTACGGTTTGGTCTTGAAATCATGACAAGAAGGTGCAAGAGCAATGCAGTAATAAAGAGTCCCTAGGAAAATAATGCAATGAAGAGTCCACAGGAGCAGATTACTTATTTCATTGTTAACTAATTGTTCAAATAGACTCAAACAGAGACTGTAAAAGAGTGTAAGGTTAAATAATAACGTGGTGATACCTGATAGAAAGAAAATATAGTATCAAGTTACCTTAGGTATTATAAACACCCCCCAGAGAAATTTGTATGCATAAATGATGGTATAATGAAAAGGACCAAGACCACCACATGCACAGTGAGAATTTTGTTTTATAAGGTGAGTGAATAATAAACTTTTTCTGTGTGGTTGTTTCTTATCTTTTTCATATTGAAGACTCTACTTGTTTCCTAAAAGGCGTACTGACTGTGTTAGATTCTTGATGCCTGATTCTGCAGAATTGTAATTAAATTAAATACCTTGATTCAGTGTGTTGATTGGCTCTTGCACACCAGGTAAAAGAACCTGGGACAACAACTTGGCTCACTCCAGAAAATTCATAAAAAATTGCCACTGAGTTTTTTTACAGTTGGATTAAGAAACATGCAGAAATTGTTAACCTTATTAACATCTTAGTTTCCCATCTTATTTGTATTAAAAATCTTTGAATTCTGGAATCCCAAACAAGTACAGCAAGATCACAAAGATAAAAGTAGCATTTTTGAATCACAGCATGCCTTGGCTAGAGAAGGACATGATAACTACCTCTATTCCATATTTTAAGGAACCCAAATTTCCTGGAAGTGAGAATAATGACAAGTCCTTTTATTCCTCCCATTCCCTTCATCAAGCAGTCAGATCTAGCAAACCAGGCTATTTTAATTATTAGAAGTAGAGTATAAATTCCCAGATAAACTGGGATAATTTCTATCAGACTTACATAAATGGTTGGAGCATTTGTAGATTTAATTACTGTACTGGAGGAGTAATGACTGTTAACAGACAAAACTAAAAGTAAGTTTGTACTCAAAGTAACTTTGGAACAAGATTCATGTTTGGTATTCTTAATTAGATCATTATTATATTGTATAACAGCTTCAAAAGACTTGAATTTTAAATTCATGTTGCTGTAACTTTAGACAATAGACTCCCTAGGACATAAGAATACTTTTAACTTGTTTACTTGTTTCTGATTAGGATACTGAAAAAAAGTTTACTTATGATCCAAGCAGAAACACTTATGTAGAGGCATCTAAATCCCACCAGTCTGGCACAAAGTAGGGCTGAAAGTTGATTTTGGGAAAACAAGCATCACATAAAACTACATATCAAGTAGTAACCATACTATGGAACCCAAAAAATCATTGTAGAGTAGTTTATGGTCAGCACTGCTTTAACCAACAAAACCAGACTGACACTTAGCTTTAGGCACAGAGATGATAATATTTTTGAAAGTCATCATTGTCTGAAAGCCAGCAAAGGACCAGACAACAGAGGACTCCTTTGCTCAGAAAGATTCTGCTAACATATCACAGTGAGAGCTGGAAACTCCCCTCACAGCAGCTCACTGAAAACAAGCATTATTGAACCACTCTTGGCAGTAGGTGCAGAGATCTTCCTCTATGAAAATATGGGCAACAGCATGTGATAGAGGGGATCAGAAGATATGAGTTGCTCATAGCTTATGATTCACAGTTTTTATAACTTTGCAACACCTCTGAAAGGTGACAATACAATTCTGTCTTCTTCAGCTGAAGAAAATAACTAGAAAGAGGTTACTATTTATAGATATAATTGGACAAATTCAAATTTTTTTCAGAGTACTGAATTTTTATACAGAAATTAAAAAATGGGCAAAGCTTCTGGTATGTATCATTGAAGTCTGATTATCTGAAGTGATTTTACTTCTCTCTTCAATGTCTTGTGTTATATTGCAAAAATGATGACTGCTTAATTGGTGGCTTCATGTGGACAGTTTATCTGACTTGTCTTGTTTAGCATACGTTTTATCAAACAGAATTTCTTTTGCTTTTGTTGTGAAGGATATCTACCTCATTTACCTCAAATTTCTGTTTTCTTCAGTTAATGAGTCAGAAATTTTATACCGGATGAGGATGTGGAATGGATGTTGTGGTCAGTTCATCATATGTTGTCTCTGCTTCTCCTGTCTCCTCAGGGGGAGGACACATTCTTCCCCTATTTCAATTTGTGATCCTTCCCCCAGGGGACAGTTCTCCACAAACTTCTGCAAAATGAGTCTTTCCCACGGGCTAGTTATTCATTAACTGTTCCAGTGTGGATCACTTCCAGGGGGTTCAGTCCTTCAGGAACAGACTAATTCAGCATGGCTCTCCTGTGGGTTCATGTGTCATGCCAACAAAGATCG
>VZSE01004327.1:707544-727793 GCA_013398275.1 Promerops cafer | reverse complement strand
CCCCTCCAATCTCCAGTAACAAAATTTTGCTTCACAAACAGTCCAAGAAGAACAGATATGCACCTTGGTGCATGTAAAATGAGCACCATCCACCTCTCCAGGAAGACTATTCCATTGTTTCACCACTCTTTGTGGTGAAACACAGAAGAATTATTTCCCAGTGTTAAACANCAAATTTCTGTTTTCTTCAGTTAATGAGTCAGAAATTTTATACCGGATGAGGATGTGGAATGGATGTTGTGGTCAGTTCATCATATGTTGTCTCTGCTTCTCCTGTCTCCTCAGGGGGAGGACACATTCTTCCCCTATTTCAATTTGTGATCCTTCCCCCAGGGGACAGTTCTCCACAAACTTCTGCAAAATGAGTCTTTCCCACGGGCTAGTTATTCATTAACTGTTCCAGTGTGGATCACTTCCAGGGGGTTCAGTCCTTCAGGAACAGACTAATTCAGCATGGCTCTCCTGTGGGTTCATGTGTCATGCCAACAAAAGTGCTCTACATCATGGGCTTCTGTCTCTATACTGCCAAAAGCCCGCTCCAATCCAGACTTCCCATGGGCACTCACCTGCTCCAGCACTGAATCCTCCACGGGCTGCAGAGGGACAGCTTGCCTCACTATGGTCATCATGGCCTTCAGGAGAAACTCTCTGTTCTAGTGTCTGCAATATGTCCTCCATCTTCCTTGTTGTCTGCAGGGCTATTTCTCTTAGACATTCTGACTTCTCTCTCTCTCTGTGTACTGCTCCAAAGCAGTTTTTTTCTCCATTCTTAAATATGTGTAAGAAGCACTACTTGTGGCTGATGGGTTCAGCTTTGGACAGTGACATGACAATCTTGGAGCTGGCTGGCACTAGCAGCATCTCACAGAAGCTACCCAGTAGCTCTGCTGGAAATAGAGAAAGCTACTACAGCCATCNCCTTATACAGCTTTGACCCATTTTCATACAGTTCTTCAGTGAATACTGGGAAGAAGACATCAGCACCTCCTTCTCCTCTTCCTCTTCTGAGGAAGCTGTAAAGAACCATCAGTTTACTCCTCAGCCTACTTCTCTTCAAACCTGTCAAACCCAGGGTCTTCAGCTGCTCCTCACAGGACATACCTTCCTTCCAGCCCTTTCACCAGATTTGTTGCCCTCCTCTGGACCATTCTTAAATTAAAGTGTGGGGCCCAGTACTGCGCACAGGACTCAGGATAAGGCCACACCATGGCTGAATCCTGTGGGCTGATTCTGTCTTTTGGTGGGCTAGTGATGCTGTGTCTGATGCACCCAGGATGGGGTTTGCCCTCCTGGCTGCCCGGGCTCACACTGCTGGCTCACCCTGAGCTGCTGCCCACCAGCACCCGCAGATCCCTTTCTGCAGGGCTGCTCTACACACACTCATCTCCCAGTTTTCCCTCTAGAGAGCCAGCAACACCTCTCATTTTACTATCACCATCAAACTTGCTAATTTAAGTTCTGCATTTAGATAATTGAAAAGAGTATTGAACAGAACTGGCCCTAGAGTTCAGCCCTGAGGAATTCTGCTAGTGACTGGCCACCAGCCAGATGTGGCTTCTTTTGTGATAATTGTTTAAGCCCTGCCACCAGTTCACACAGAACTGTGCTGTGTGCCTGCTCATTGCACAGCAAGACATGTCCAGAAGGATATAGTGAAGGAGAGTATCAAAAGCCTGAATGAAATCCAGAAAAGCTACATCTACCACTTCCCTCCATCTACTTAGAAGGTGAACTTGTGTCCTGATTATGGAGAAGGGGGTGGAGTTGAGTGCTGTGTAAATGTGACCAAGTTGTTATTCAAAAACATCCGCATCATCCTTAGGGGTGTGGTTTTGCAGGGAAAGCTGGGGTGCCCTTATCAGGGCATCAACACCAGTGGACTTGGTCCCTCTGTCTCCCTGCCAGTTCCCACTTCTGTTTTACCTCCAGAGCATGGTGCTGAAAGGGACAGCAGCAAAAACAAGTATCAACTGTAGTGCTGAATCACCAGAGGTGGCAGGGGGGGCTCCTCCAGGAAAGCACCAGTGGGGGTGACCCCACAATGCAGCAGAGTGTTAGAAGCACTGCTGGAGGTGCCTGCACAGAACTGAGCAAAGCACACCCCCACACACATGATCTAGTTTATAGGGGCTTTATTTTGTCACTTTTTTTTTTTTTTACATTTCAGATTGGGATGTGGGAAAAAGTAGCCACAGGAGCTTCCTCACTGCCTTGCACTTATTCCTGATGACCATGTGGGCTGTGTGCAAGAACAGTCATCATATTGTCTTTGTCTGGGGAAGAAGCCATGCAGACATGATCCGTGAGGAGTATCCACCATCTTTTGTATCCAGTGGTGAACACATGGATAGAACACCTTCCTCTTTTGTATACTCTTGCTATTAATATTGCTGTTGTTACTGTGCATGTTGTATTTCATTGCTCTGTACTTCTAATACCTTGTTATGTCAACCCATAGTCTCTGCTTTTTTGTCCCTCCCTTACCAGGAGGGGCAGGGGAAGTGGAATGGTTTGAATTTAATTTCCTGCTGGTGTTAAAGTCAGCACACCTGGGCATAGAAGGATATCAGATTAATTAGGCAAGACTTTCCCTTTGTGAACCCATGTTGATGGTGCCTGATAATTTCATTGTCCTTGACATGTCCTTGACAATAGATCTCCATTATTTTTCCAGGTAGGGGTTAGACTAATCTGCTTTTTTTGGATCTTCCCGGATGCCATTCTTGTATATGTAATGACATTTGCTAGCTTTCAATCAGTGCAGACCTCTTTAGGCTCCCAAGACCTTTGGTAGATGCTTGAGCTGGTATAGAGGACCAAACCTAAGGATGTGCTGTCTCAAATGTTCTGGGGATTGCTACAGGAGGAGAGTCTCGTGGAGGTGGGGCAGCACTGTTATGAGCCAAGTTTGTGCTCTGCCTTGAGACTTGTGTTCAGTGCCCCCACCCCTGCAGATCAATCCCTGGAGATGGGCTGGCTGTGTGTGCCTGAACAAACCAGCACAGAAAATCTTAGTTTATTTACACAAGAGGTGTGCACCAGGAAGTCTATCTCTTAACTGTAAGACGGAGTGGATTGGGCCTCCTTCCTTTCTTCCCTCCCCCCCACCCCAGTCCATTTGTCTTTTACTTTTCTTTGTCGTGCACACCCAGCTCTGGATCATCCAAGCAGCAGGACCAATGCAGGATCTGAGGACTGGTGATATTCTTTGTTTTCTTCCTTTGCTTTGTGTGAGCAAAGCATGGCTGTCAAATTCTACTCCATACTCTGTACTAAACTGTGTTGTGAGAGTGGGGACGTTTTAGAAGTGTGTTGTGGCTCATTATCCAGCACCTTTAAATAGTGCTGTTGCGGCTGTAAGCCAGCACCTTTTGAAGAGTTTGTTATAGGACTTGAGAACTTATTGAAGTGTACTGTACAAAATTAATGTCTTGTTTTGTGGAAGCATATTGTGAAAATGTAAGGGCTTGTTAACCAACACCTTTTTAGTCTAAATAGTGTGGTCATTGCGAGAATTATGATAAATGTACAATAAAAGCATGAGAGTTCCCTGACACGTGGTCTGGTGTCTTTGATCTGCCTGATGAGAATTTATAGTGGACATCGTGCCCCATATCCATGGGTCATGACAGTGGGGTCCTGCTGTAGAACCAGTAACTCCTTCAGTACTCTAGGGTGAACTCTGTCAGGCCTCATGAACTTATTATGAACATTCAGATGGTACAACTGGCCCCTTAGGATTTTAGGGCTCACAAATGGAATGTCACTCCTGCAGTCATGGTCCTCCTCCTCACAGCAGCATTAGTATTAAACACTGAAGGGAAAAAAAAGGCATTAAAAATAGCAACAATTTTGTGAGTAATCCTCACTTTCTGAGGAGTTTGGAGGTGGAGGTGGTATTGAGTTTAACCAATGTACAGAAAATGACCTTTAATTCTGGAGAATCAATACCCCATAAAAATGCTGTATGCCACCCTCTTATTCATTAATCTTTAACTATGTAGCTGTTAGCTTTAATCAACAAAAGTGTTACAAATAGGTACAGATGTTGTCATCAGCTGCACAGTTTCCCACGGTCTGTACTGTAAAAGGGCTGTTAAAATGTGCATATTGACTTCAGAGGTATTGTTCTAGGGTACAGAAGTACCCTAGTATTAACTAGTTAATTAGTACTAGTATTAACTAGTTAATACTAGTACCCTAGTATTAACTGCCTGGGGTACAGTTAATTTTCTTCACAGTAGCTAATGTGGGGTTGAGTTTTGGATTTGTAGTGAACCCAGTGTTGATAATATAGAGATAGTTTAGCTTTTGCTGAGCAGCACTTGCACAATATCAAAGCCTTTTCTGATTTTTGTGCTGTCCTGCCAGTGAGTAGTCTCAGGGTGTGTGGCACTCCTCTCAGGTGGGAAATTCCATATTTCCTACATTAGGCTCAACACAGAGAGCTGGGGAAGAAGGAAGATGGGATGTGTGCAGTGATGGCATTTTTGTTTCCAAGTCATAATTAGACCTAATGGACTTCTCCTTTCCTGGGGATGGCTAAACACCTGCCTGCTAGTGGGAAGCAGTGTCACAGTTGCTTGTTTTGCTTTGCTTGTGTGTGTGTTTCTCTTGCCTCTCTGTTAAGCTGTTCTTATCTCAACCCATGAGTTTTCTCAATTTTGCTCTTCCAATTCTCTTCCCAATCCTGCTGGTGGGGGTATGAGTGAGTGGAAGCACGGGGCTTAGTTGTGAACTGGGGTTAAACCATGACAGGTATAAATTTAGGTTTCTCTTCATCTTTTTTTTTTTGTGTTTAAAATCTAAGGATTTGCAAACCCATGGAGCATACATCATGCAGAACATCAAGTGTTGCTGGCACTGAATTTCTATGGAAAATTATGATTTGCTTTTCCAAAAGTAAATTGCATTTTTTCACCTGTGGTCTGGTGCCACAATTGCTCAGTTTTGTTAGCACATAGAGTTCAAACCAATAATTCTTGTAATTAGCTTGAAATTCCTTTTTCTGAAACTGAGCAAATGGTCATAATTAGAAGTAATGTAATTAGAATAGAAAAAATTATTTAGCTGAGCCAAAGTCTTGGCATAGATGATTACTGTTTTTTAAAAACAAGATACATAAAGCTTTTTGGAGGTTGAGACATTAGCAAATTCAAGGAGATAGCTTAGAAGATGAAAGATAGAGTCTCTAAGTTGCTAGAAAAAAATTACATATGATTTTGCTATATATTGCAGAGATGCCAGCAGAATATATGTGGTATATGCATGCATTACTATATTTTTGTATTTTCTCATTTCAGTATGCAAAACAAGAAAAGCAGCTGAAATGCCATAGTCTGGATACTAAATATTGACAGTTTCATTAATGAGAATAAATTTTTCAGAGCTAAATGGATTTACAGTTTCTATCTAAGGCTTGACCTCTTCATTTTTAAATTTTGCGCCATGCCTCAGGAAGCTAGCTCTATATTAAAAAAAACCAGGCAGTAAAAACTGTAGAAGTAGGTAGAAATGTAGTGGGTTATCTATTTGCCACACTTGCCTGCAAGCGCAGTACTATTTAACAGTGAGCACATTTGCTGCAGTTATTCATAGGCTGTAGCAGTGATTTCATTAACTAAAACATTAGAACTAAATTACATCTGTCCCATATGGCGTAGCGAGGGCAGGGAGAGCTTATGTGGGAGGACTACATTTGTAACAGCATACCTTTGCTAAGGGCAACTTTAATTTGGCTTTCAGCATTCAGATACACCATGTCTGGAAGCTGATAAATACCATGGTTTTCATGTCCATGTTCAACTCTCACTGCAATATTCAGGTTTACACAGATGCATTTTAGTGTCTTTAAACCAGCAACTAATGCATCTGTCTTATTTCTGTCTTCTGCTCTACTATGAAACTGATACATAAAATACCCTTTTCTCCAAATTGTGGCTTATTATGTGGGTTGAAGCAGATGATCTAGCTAATTCTTCACTGAATTCTCTTATTTATTTTAAAAATGACTTATTAAATGCTGTCCAACCTTAAAAACTATGAAATCAGAAAGGAACAGAGCTAATGAAGGTCAAACATTATTTTGCTGGATTCCCCAAAATTCTGGCATTTCAAAGTAAATTTCTACAGCTGCTTGTGCAAATTTGAAAACATTTAAACAACACAGTTTTAAATTAGCTTATATTTCAAAGCAAAATTTTACTTTCTCTCTCTTTTTGCTTTTTATACAGTGGAATTGCTTGCAAGGTTAAGTATAGCTCCTTTGTCTCCCGAAGAAGGATCTTTTGTAAAGGAATTTATGATGATAAAACAATATAAATGATCTAATTTAATTTTCTTTGATTGATAACTTCTCTTTCTTCTATATGAAAGTTAAGATTTGAAGAAACAAATTTTGAGCTTCTAAGAAGTATTTTGGAAAGGAATGAAAAAATATTTTGTAAATGAACAATTTAAAAGATATATAGAAGTGCCAAATTATGTCATGATGGACATCCTTTATCAGTTTTTTGTTATCGGTACCATTGGGAAATTTCTTAAATTTGTTTTGGGTACAAAGGCTGCCTGATTTTCCCTGTGGGCCTGGAGAGTTCATATTTCACATCTTTAGTTCATATTTCATGCATAAAGTGTGGTCACTACACTATTTCATCAGTCATTTTTGCTGCTGAAAAACCTGTGTTGCCACTACAACTTGAATTTCATTTTGGATGTATTAAGAATTTCTAGTTGGAAGGCTGGAGAAACCTTATAAGTTTTGAAAATTAATTTAAGAGGATCATACAAAGCCCAGACTTACCTGTTCTTAGAAGGAAGTCTTGACATCATACAATCAAAATGGGAAATCATTTCTCACCTTGTAAAAGTCAAAGGCATCCTCTGCATTTTTATTATTCTGTTGCAATCCAAATATTATTTTTCCATTCTCTAACTCTTTCTCATCACTGTGTGATCAAACTATTGCCTGGAAAGAAAAGTTTAGATTTATCAATCAAAGTTTGCTAGCAGGGCTCAAAATAATTGAACCCTCAGGAGAAGCAAGCCTTGTGTATTTTATTTTGTTGTTGTTGTTTCAATATCTCCATAAAAAGCTATTTCAATGTGTTTGGTTCTGTGGCAGGAGATTTTATGAAGTGTTTATCCTTTTCACAGTTGCAAGAAGCAAGGCTGATATCTATTGCTATATCTATATCAGTATCAATATCTCTATCTAAATCTCACCTACATCTATATCTGCCTATATAGCTATCTATGTATAGATATGTATTTACTGGATTAGTGCCAACAAAATTTTTCACAGAATATCAAATCTCTTAGCATGCAAACAAAGATTTTCCAGGCTTGGTCAAATTAATCTTCGGTTGTGTGTTTTAATGGGATTCTATCCAGAATCTAATCCTGATATCTAAGCAAGAAAAGAAAGTACCTCTGAAAACAAAGTGGTCATCTATGATTTCCAGTTGTGCAGTATTGTGCTAGAACATGTCCAGTGAGTTTCCACTGTTGCTGTAGTAATGGCTGTGATTTACCAAACGTGCTACATGACTGCAACTTCTGACATAGATGTTTTAAAATTAACTTATTACTTAATTACTCTAAAAATCTGTTGGAACAAAAAAACCAACCAACCAACCAACCAACCAAAACAGCAACAAAAACCAAACCAAACCAAACCAAACCAACCAACCAACCAACCAAACAAACAAAAAAGGTCACAAGAAGGTGTATAACTAGATCCTTCACAGCTGTGTGAATGAGGATACTGCTAACTGTACTGCACATTTGCCTGAGATTTTTAAAGTCATGGTGGACACCTTTAGAGAGTTTGCTTCATACAGAAGAAAGCACAACTACCTGTAACAAATGCAGTCTTATGCAAAAAATCTAAAGATCTGAAACCTGTTAATAAATTAACAATCTAAGGTTACACATTCGTAAACACTACTAAATTGTATAGATTTGTTGCAGAACACACCTAGTGCAGGTAGCTTGGAGTGCAAGCTGCAGGTTGTGCTCTGGCTGGTGGGAAACAGCTGCAGCCCCAAAGAAGGAGCTGTGAAGGGGCACTGACCTCCTGCCTAGCAAAGGGCACAGTCCTGGAATGCAGCCATCATCCAGAGCCTCTGCAGGGCCCAGTGAACAGCGAGAAGACCCCAGATTAAATAAAACCACTGGACCAAGAGGCACGTGAAAAGGACATGAAGAGTGTGTGAAGAGAGTGTGCAATGACTGCAAGGGTCAGGGATTCCTTTATTCAGGGTCCCTCCTGGGGCACCCAGATTGTGCTCTTATCTTGTTGCTTCTCCACAGTTTATCACTTAGAGGAACCAGTCTGACTCTGCTGTTGGAACCCAGGGTCAAGCCAGGAACAGTGTGGGTGTGAGGTGTGAGGAGAGTCAAACAGGGCACCATTGGTGCACTGGAGCCACTCGCTGCAAAGGACCTTTGGTCCCTGCAGTTCAAACCTTGGATGGTGTGACTCTGACTCCCAGAGTGACATCTGAATGATCACGCAAGAAAATTTCCTTAATAGATTGCGAAGAGGTGATTGTACACTATATACACCAGGATCCCCAATACAGAAAAGACAGACTTGTGGAGTGAATGCAGAGAA
The DNA here is from genome assembly GCA_013398275.1 of Promerops cafer. Taxonomy (NCBI): domain Eukaryota; kingdom Metazoa; phylum Chordata; class Aves; order Passeriformes; family Nectariniidae; genus Promerops; species Promerops cafer. Next base: position 719,176 of record VZSE01004327.1, on the reverse strand, counting down.
GGGCTATGAAAATGATCAGAGAGCTGGAATACCTCTTCTGTGAAGAAAACCTGAGAGAACTTGTGCTCAGCTGGGAGAAGAAAGGACTCCAGAATGGCCTTTTGTCACATTTCAGCTTGGGGGGGTGCTTATAAGAAAGACGAAGAAATAATTTTTACCAGTGTCAGTAGTGAATGGACAACTGGTAGCGGTCCCACACTAAATGTTTTTGTGTTGACTTCAGTGAATTTGGATATGAACTATATTCAAACCTGGAAATTCTATGACATATCTTTTTTTCCAGCCCATGAGAAAGAAAGCTTACTTGTCAGAACGTGTCTGTGAAGGACCCACCTCTGTTTAAACACATTCAGCAGATAACAGGCACACACTACTTGTTGGACAACTACACGATCTACCTCTGGAGGACACAACTCCAAAACAAAGGGTTCGCGTTAACCAGCTTCCCTTTTAAAACAGACAGTCAGAGAACAATATTCAACTTGACTTTGGGCCCCTATAAGAAATTATCCTTTTTGTTTCACAAAATTTCCAATGTGAAATCGAACTTGAAGTTTAATAGAGTACCACTCAAATTACACCTTAAATTTCTCAGAAATTGGAATTTCTCAGTCTCAGCTCTCACTGTGGACACAGCTCTTACCCAGTATGTGAGTCACTTCCTCCTAAAAGTTTAAATGTTTTAATTAGAAGTATATCTGGTATTGACTTTTACATATAAGGACCATTTGTTCATTTCTTGTATGTTTTCCAGTTGGAATAGTTTCTCATGAAGAGAAATATGTCAGCTTTTTTCCCATTCAGTGTCACACTCCTTTTGGTTGTCCCAGGGAAGCTTAAATTTGATAAGCCATTTAGGTCCAGTCAGAGGCATCTGCAACATAACATCCAATTTGGCTCTGCAACAAGTCAGTAACATCCACATTGAATTTTGGGAGAGGCAAACATGTCTGATATACTCTTGTGTCCAGGTATACTTTTTCCAATGGGTTTAAAATCTTTACTTCAGTTCTTTATGTGCATTTGAAATATGCTGATATAAATAATGGTGCATTACAGGAAAAAGAACATTGTCAGACAAGGGCATAATTTTGCAAATTTTTTTTTTTGCTTCAAATATTCATGAACATTTTTTTAAATGATAGTAGTATTTTGTTCAATTTTTACATTTCACTTAAAAATTTTTAAATTGGTTTTTCAGGTCTCAAGTGCCCTCTGTCCACCAGTGTCACTTCAGCTGTAGAGAAAAAAAGCTGACAAAAATAACTCCTCCAATCAACAAGAATTCTAAAAGAGTGTCAGATGAAAAAAAATACATAGTCCGACTCATTCTCTTTCTGATTGTTAAAAAAAATTTCAGTGCATGGATAGACACTTGGTGAAAGTATATAGAAAGGAAAGTCCTCCTTCAGAGTGAATGATATAAAGTCTTCTTTCAAAGTGAGTTATAGAAACATCTATTAAAAATTTCATGAAAATATAAAATTAAGATGATTCTTTAAACAGTGTTGCTGTGGATACCTTAACAAATAAAATATTTTAAAATGTTGGTTTTTTTTTTTTTTTCAAATTTAAGTGAACCTGAAATACACAGCCAGATTCATTATCAAAACATTAATCTCCCTAATGAAAAAAATTGTTCCTGGTTACCATTAAATCCATTATTGTTGAATGTGGAAGTCAAACTCAGCTCATCTAACAAGATATTTTTGCAGTTTATTACAAAATTTGCTGTGAAACACTGGACATGTTAAGTCTTGTAGAGAGGGTTTTTAAAAATGCTTTAAATGTGTTTTTGAGGAAATATTGTTTGAAATAAAAAACATTGTGACTTTTTTTATGACAGGATTTGTTGCCATAAACTTTCCTAATAATTTTTTGATTGATACAATGCCAGTAGCCAGCAGTTGATTTGTGGTGGGGATTATGCATTCATACAGAGCTGAGATTCTTACTGTGGCCATTCATTACCTAAGTTAGACCAGTATTTTGAAGGGTATGTTATATAAAATGATTCATAGAAAATTCACCAGAGATGGAGTTCTTTTTTATATAACAATTATATTCTCTGTATCTGCTGATATTCTGGAAAAAGACTGCTCATCTTTAAGGTTTGAAAAGGTGCAATGCAGTCCACTGTGTGATAGAAACTAACAGAATGGTCTGTTCCACCACTTCAGCAAACTCCATTTTGAGAACCTGTAGATTTTGTAATGCTGTACAGCTTGTTCCACAGAAGAATCTCCATTCATGTCTCAAAAAAATCCTTCTTTAATAATCAAAATCTTGCACTATGTTGTATCATGGGAGTAGCCTGGGGTACAGGGAGAAAAAGGAAGAAAGTCAATGTAAGTATTTTAACTCTTCCTCTCTGTGTGTAGCTGTGTGTGTACCAGAAATGGTGTCTCTGTTTTCTTTGGAAGGCCTTCACAATGAATTTCATGGGAAGAAAATAAAGAAGTGTTTTTAAAAAATGTATAGTTCACTGTTTATGTGCCCTCTTTTACCTTCATGCTTTTGCTTTTTTGTGCAGATCCAGGTGCATTTGGAAGTTTCTAGATGACTCAAGTTGTAAAAATATGGCAAAAATATTTACAGCATGCCTACTCCCTTAAAAAGCCAGGATAAGCACATCCCTAATTAGATTTCAATTCCTTTTTTCTAGGAAGCATTAATTCCTGGCTTCATACATGGGAACCATTGAAGGAATTTGCCTGATTTGACAGCTGAGAACATGAACTGTCTTACTGCACTTGCTGCTGTCTGGCACATGGACTAACAGGGGCTGAGATTAAGAAACACAAGCGTGCCTTTTCTCTTTAAACAGTGTAAAAATGGATGGTTATACTATTAAAAAAATTCACAAACTCTTGAAAAAGCTATTTTTATTAACTTGCCTAGACTTTAAAAGCATATCATTGAATAACTAAGTTAAAGTGTCAAGCTAACTCACTCACTGAAGACAACTGCAGGTAATCTAATTTGACATAGTCAGATAAACACTACAGGAAATCCTTTGTTTTCCTTAGTATTCTCATTACTAAAGAAGCTGCAGGCTAGAAATGATGAAGTAGACTTATAATAAATGATGGTATCACTCTGATCTGCTGAAAAATATCAATACGTAACTAGCTCTGTCATACTTTCTAAACTGTTAAATATTTCACATGCATTAGGGAAAGATGTTACATTTACTGATGAAAACAGACCGTCCCTTGTTTTTCAGAAACAAGAAAGCCAAAAAAGTGCCAAATTCTCTTAATCTTCAGGCTAAAAGAGCTAGGAACAGTAATAATTGGTTTGACTTTATGTGCCATATGCCAGCAGCATAATTATGCTCTAATGCTTTTTATTTCACTCTATGGAATATATGCCACTGTTGCCCCATTGCTTTCCATAGCACATTTTCCCAGTTTCCATCTTCTGTGCTATTTCTATCATAAATGGTTACTTACAAGGTCAGTACAATTTTGTCTTAGAAATGTCTGATTCTTCTGCATTTAAGAACTTTCCTGTAACCATGGAGGGAAAAAAAAACAACTAAATTCCTCCACATTCGCCCCAAGATAAGGATGGCTGCAAGATGCATTGAAAAGACAACTGCTGTAGGTTTTCAATAGCAATACATAGTATAATTGAGATTAAAGGCTGGAGAAATTAATGCAAAAATATTATAGGGTAAAGGCATGCTTGGGACTATGAGAAAAATAAGTATTACTGAAGTTTGCTAAATTTCACTACTCCTATTACTAAGGTTTAAAAGACAGTCATAGAATCACAAAATGACCTGGGATTAAGGATCATCCACCTTAAAGACAATCTACCTCCCACCGCTCTGCCCCAGTTCCACTAGACCAAGTTGCCCAGGGTGCTATCCAACCTGGCCTTGACCACTTCCAGGGATGGGGCATCCACAACTTCTCTGGGCAACGTGTGTCATTGCCTCACAACTCCTGCAGTAGAGAATTCCTTTCTAGTATCTAGTCTAAACCTACTCTCTTTTAGCTNAACCATGGAGGGAAAAAAAAACAACTAAATTCCTCCACATTCGCCCCAAGATAAGGATGGCTGCAAGATGCATTGAAAAGACAACTGCTGTAGGTTTTCAATAGCAATACATAGTATAATTGAGATTAAAGGCTGGAGAAATTAATGCAAAAATATTATAGGGTAAAGGCATGCTTGGGACTATGAGAAAAATAAGTATTACTGAAGTTTGCTAAATTTCACTACTCCTATTACTAAGGTTTAAAAGACAGTCATAGAATCACAAAATGACCTGGGATTAAGGATCATCCACCTTAAAGACAATCTACCTCCCACCGCTCTGCCCCAGTTCCACTAGACCAAGTTGCCCAGGGTGCTATCCAACCTGGCCTTGACCACTTCCAGGGATGGGGCATCCACAACTTCTCTGGGCAACGTGTGTCATTGCCTCACAACTCCTGCAGTAGAGAATTCCTTTCTAGTATCTAGTCTAAACCTACTCTCTTTTAGCTTGAAGCCATTTCCCCCTTGTCCTCTTTAATGCTCTTGTAATAGTCTCTGCCCATCTTTCTTGAAAGAGGGCTTGGGAAGAAGGAGCACCTTGCAGCCTCTGGAGATGGCTTCTCTCAACTGTGAGGGCTAGATATCCATTTAAGGAAGATCTTCTGAACTCTCCAGGGAAGTGGACCACTGCAGATGAAGGTATCCAGTACTCGGGAGAATTAGAAGTGCTGGAAATCATCTACAGTGATCTAAAGAGTGACAGGGTCCCTAAAGATCCGAAGAATGCCCCTTCCACAGTGGCCATGTGGAGAAAAGTGGTAAACAAAATAGCAACTCTGTCTCCACCAGCTAATAAAAAGGAAACACAAGCTTTTTTAGGCCTTGTGGGGGTCTGGAGAATGCATTCCAGGCTATAACCAGCTTGTGGGCCCCCCCTCTATCGAGTGATCTGGAAGAAGAAATCACTTCAAGTGTGGCACTTGAACAACAACAGGCCTTTGAGCGATGAAACAGGAATCAGCTTCTTGCAGTAGTTTGTGGCCTTTTCAGACAGGGCCTGATGTGCAAACTGTACACTGCATCTGGGCAGTGGGATCTCACCTGGAGCCCCTGGCAAAGGACCTTAGGAGACACCTGGGGTAAACCATCAGGGTTTTGCAGCTGGAGTTATCGAGGATCAGAAGCCCACTATGTTCCAACTGAGAAAAGATATTAGGACCCTGTGAGGGGGTTTGAGCCTCAGAAGTTTTTGAGACAGAAGTGTGTCTCCTCTTGGTACCATGAGTGCTTGTGCTACACTGGATGTTCAAGGGAAACATCCCTTCAATTCATCATGCAAACAGTGCTACATGGAGTAAATGGGTAACATTGATTACAGAATGAACCCAAATGGGAAAACCTATTTTCCCAGGAATCCTAGAAGAGATTATAGACTGGCCAGAAGCCAGAAATTTTGAATCGTTGCCTGAGAAGGTGACTCATACCCAAGAAGCACCACAATATAACGAGTTAGCCGAAAACGAAAAGAGGCTATGCTCTATTTACTGATGGCCATGTGGTAGGAAATGATCAGAGGTGGAAAACTTCTGTGTGGAGTCCCACATGACGAGTCCTTGAGGCTGCTGAAGGGGAAGGCAACTTAAGCCAATTTGCAGAAATGAGAGCCATCCAACAAGCCCTAGAGAGTGCTGAAGGAGAAAAGTGGCCTATACTCTATATCGACTCCTGGATGGGGGCTAATGCCCTGTGTGGGTGGCTGCAGCCATGGAAGAAGACCAGTTGGCAGCACAGGAGCAAACACATCTAGGCTGCTGCAATGTGTCAGGAAATCACTGCATGCGTAGAGAACGTGAGTCTAAACATAAATCATGAAGATGCTCGTGTGCCTAAAAGCCGAGCAGCTAAACAACATAACAACAAACAGGTAGATAAGACTGCTAAGAATTGAATAGCTCAGGTAGACCTAGACTAGAAGTGAAAGAGTGGGCTATTTATAGCTTGATGGGCACCTGAAACATCAGGGCACCTAAAAAGGGATGCAACATACAGATGGGCTTTAATCAAGGGGTGGACCTTACCATGGAGCTATGACACAGGTTATTAATGAATGTGAAACATGTGCTGCAATCAAGCCAGCCACGTGAGTAAAATCTCCTTGGAACAGAGAGTGATGGGTGGGTTTCTGAAAAGGCAAGGCCTGGCAAATTGACTACATTGGACCACTGCCCATGAACACCTTTTTTCTTGTAGACTCCTTCAGTTACTGGAAGGCTGCAATTCCCCAAAGCTTTCCCTTTTCTAGGCTGAACAATAATACTCTTAGCCTTTCTTCATAGGAGAGGCGCTCTATCTCTCTAAAAAATTTGGTGTCCCTCTTCTGAACTCACTAAAACAGGTCAATCCTGGGGCCTCACCAGAGCAGAGAAGAGGGGCAGAATCCCCTCCCTGGCCCTGCTGGCCATATTATTTTGGATGCAGCCAAACATGTTTGGCTTTCTGGGCTGTGAGTGCTCATTTCTGGGACATGTCCTCTCGCCCATCAGCACCCCCAAGTCCTTCTCCCCAGGCTGCTCTGATCTGTTCATTCCCCCAGCCTGTGCAGGTTCTGGGGATTGCTCTAACTCAGGTGCAGCACCTTGCACTTGGCCTTGTTATACTGCATGAGATTCCATTGGACCCACATCTAGAACTTCTCCATGTCTTTGGATGGCATCCTCTCCTTCAGGTGTGGCAACAGCACCACTCANGGCCTTTGAGCGATGAAACAGGAATCAGCTTCTTGCAGTAGTTTGTGGCCTTTTCAGACAGGGCCTGATGTGCAAACTGTACACTGCATCTGGGCAGTGGGATCTCACCTGGAGCCCCTGGCAAAGGACCTTAGGAGACACCTGGGGTAAACCATCAGGGTTTTGCAGCTGGAGTTATCGAGGATCAGAAGCCCACTATGTTCCAACTGAGAAAAGATATTAGGACCCTGTGAGGGGGTTTGAGCCTCAGAAGTTTTTGAGACAGAAGTGTGTCTCCTCTTGGTACCATGAGTGCTTGTGCTACACTGGATGTTCAAGGGAAACATCCCTTCAATTCATCATGCAAACAGTGCTACATGGAGTAAATGGGTAACATTGATTACAGAATGAACCCAAATGGGAAAACCTATTTTCCCAGGAATCCTAGAAGAGATTATAGACTGGCCAGAAGCCAGAAATTTTGAATCGTTGCCTGAGAAGGTGACTCATACCCAAGAAGCACCACAATATAACGAGTTAGCCGAAAACGAAAAGAGGCTATGCTCTATTTACTGATGGCCATGTGGTAGGAAATGATCAGAGGTGGAAAACTTCTGTGTGGAGTCCCACATGACGAGTCCTTGAGGCTGCTGAAGGGGAAGGCAACTTAAGCCAATTTGCAGAAATGAGAGCCATCCAACAAGCCCTAGAGAGTGCTGAAGGAGAAAAGTGGCCTATACTCTATATCGACTCCTGGATGGGGGCTAATGCCCTGTGTGGGTGGCTGCAGCCATGGAAGAAGACCAGTTGGCAGCACAGGAGCAAACACATCTAGGCTGCTGCAATGTGTCAGGAAATCACTGCATGCGTAGAGAACGTGAGTCTAAACATAAATCATGAAGATGCTCGTGTGCCTAAAAGCCGAGCAGCTAAACAACATAACAACAAACAGGTAGATAAGACTGCTAAGAATTGAATAGCTCAGGTAGACCTAGACTAGAAGTGAAAGAGTGGGCTATTTATAGCTTGATGGGCACCTGAAACATCAGGGCACCTAAAAAGGGATGCAACATACAGATGGGCTTTAATCAAGGGGTGGACCTTACCATGGAGCTATGACACAGGTTATTAATGAATGTGAAACATGTGCTGCAATCAAGCCAGCCACGTGAGTAAAATCTCCTTGGAACAGAGAGTGATGGGTGGGTTTCTGAAAAGGCAAGGCCTGGCAAATTGACTACATTGGACCACTGCCCATGAACACCTTTTTTCTTGTAGACTCCTTCAGTTACTGGAAGGCTGCAATTCCCCAAAGCTTTCCCTTTTCTAGGCTGAACAATAATACTCTTAGCCTTTCTTCATAGGAGAGGCGCTCTATCTCTCTAAAAAATTTGGTGTCCCTCTTCTGAACTCACTAAAACAGGTCAATCCTGGGGCCTCACCAGAGCAGAGAAGAGGGGCAGAATCCCCTCCCTGGCCCTGCTGGCCATATTATTTTGGATGCAGCCAAACATGTTTGGCTTTCTGGGCTGTGAGTGCTCATTTCTGGGACATGTCCTCTCGCCCATCAGCACCCCCAAGTCCTTCTCCCCAGGCTGCTCTGATCTGTTCATTCCCCCAGCCTGTGCAGGTTCTGGGGATTGCTCTAACTCAGGTGCAGCACCTTGCACTTGGCCTTGTTATACTGCATGAGATTCCATTGGACCCACATCTAGAACTTCTCCATGTCTTTGGATGGCATCCTCTCCTTCAGGTGTGGCAACAGCACCACTCAGCTCAATGTCACCAGCAAATTTGCTAAAGGTGCACTTGATCCCCTTGTCTGTGTCATTGATGAATGTACTAAATAACACTGGTCCCAATGCAGATCCCTGAGTGTCCCAATTTGTCACTGATGTCCACTGGACTTTGAGCCATTGAGTACTACCATCTAGAGAGGTAGTCCTCCAACCACTTATCCATCTAACAGTCCACCCATCAAATCCACCTCTCTCTACTTTAGAGAGAAAGATGTTGTTGGAGAAGTCATGCTGAGTGTCCTGAATCATCTCCATTCTCCCTCTGCCTTAGCAGATCCTGTTCCAGGATGGTCCCAGGCACAGAGGGGAGGCTCACAGGGTGGTAGCTCCCATGGTCCTCCTTTCTACCTCCTATAAAGATGGATACAATATTTCCCCTTTTCTAGTTCCCAGGGACTTCACCTGACTACCATGACTTTTCAAATAGGATGGAGAGTAGCTTGGCAAGTACCTCAGCCAATTCTGTCAGGACTCTGGGATAAATCTCATGGGGTCCCATTGACTTATGCACATTCAGAATCCTCAGGTAGTCATGAACATGATCTTTACTTACAATGGGAGAGCCTTTGCTTTCCCAGTCCCCATCCACTTACTTGAGAGATGTGGGAAGAGAGATTGTCATTGAAGACTGAGGCAAAAAGATATTAACTACTTCAGCCTTCTCCTCATCCCTTGTAATCAGTTTTCCAGTATTGTTTATCAGGGGGTGCACCTTCTTTGACCTTTCTTTTCTGATTAACATATCTCTAGAGGACCTCTTGTAATTCTTTGCATCCCTTGCCAGGTTCAGTCCCAGTTTGGTCTTGGCCTTCCTCACACCATCCCTGCACAACTGAACTTCATCTCTATGCCCTTTCCGGTCACCTGTCCTTGTTTCCACTCTCTGTGCATCTACTTCTTCCCCTTTACTTTGACCAGCTGTTCCCTACTCAGTTCCACCAATCTCTTGCTTTCCTTGCATGATTTTTAGCTCTTGGGAATTCCTAGATCTTGTTCTGTATTGCAGACTTTCTTAAAGATCTGTCAGCTCTGTTCCACTCCCTTATCCATGAGGTCAGTCTCTTGGGGAATCCTATTGACTATCTCCCCTGAAGAGCTGGAAGTTTGCTTTCCTAAATTTCAGGGATGTAATTTTACTCCTTACCTGACCCATATAGGATCAGGAGTGCAAATTTAACAAATGCAGGATCACTTCAGCCTGGGCTGCCGCCAATCTTGATGTCCCCAGTTAGCTCACTTGCACTGGTGACCAACAGATCCAGTATCACAGCCCCTCTGGTAGGGCTGTCCATTACCTGGGTCAGGAGGTATCCTCCATGCATTCCAGCAGTCTCCTGGAGCTCCTAGAACTGTCTGTGCTATTTTCCCAGCTGAGGTCAGGGGGGTCAAAGTCCCCCAGCAGGACAAGAGCCGGTGAGAGCAGTGCCTCCTGCAGCTGGAGCCAGCAGGCTCCACCAACAGGCTCGCTTGATCGGGGGCTGTAGTAGACCCCGAGGTTCCCTTTGTTGCCTCAGTCTCTGATTCTTGCCCACAGGGCTTTGACCTGCCCATGGCTCTTCTTGAGAGATAACTCTTCACACTCAATCCACCTACTGATGTAGGGGGAAAACCCTCCACCCCTCCTTCCACTGCCTCTTCTAAACAACCTGCAGCCATTGATAATTGCATCCCAGTCATGGGATTCATCCCAGCAAGTTTCAGTAATGGCAACAAGGTCATAACTTTCTAGCTGCATGGTGACTTCCAGCTTCTTGTGTTTGTTGCCCATGTCTATGTGTTGATATAAAGACATCTGAGCTGGGCTATAGAGAGTGTTGTCTTCCTAAAGGCATACCCCTTAATTCCTTTGAAGTATTTCCTTCATGGTTACTTGTTGGCCTATGTTATCTCAGGAGTTCCTGACTAATCTCTGTAAAACTGAAGGTGTGCTCCAGTGTGGCCAGCACATTTCAAAGTCAATGGATGAGGGTCCTCACCACCCCTCACCCTGTAAGCTTTTCGTATCACCCGAAAGTTTACCAAGGACAAGCCTGATTATATACCACTCCCACATCACATCTAGTTTAAGTAATGTACACTATTACACAGGGCAGTGTTCAGGAAATCAATTTCTTGAGAAAGGTGGTGGCAGTCAGAGCTAGTAGCCATAGTTCAAATCTAGCCTCCCTGCTGAGATAAATATTTGTGGTTGATTATGGTGTGTGATGAGTACAATATTGTCAACATTAACCATAGTTCATTCTTTTTCTGTAGTAGTTTCCATGTTGAAGTGAAACAAAAATGTCCACTGGTGCTTCCTAAGCCTCTTGTCATCTGTTTGGTGTCTATGCAGCTCAGTCTGTTACGGTTAGTTTTACCCTGTAAATAAGACTCCTTTGCATCCAGCAAATAGCCTAGTTTCCACCCCTCCCCAGGCTACCTTCTTATTAGACTTTCTCTGGACTAAGCCTATTTATCCATGGTGATACTCCAGCATTTATTTTGTTGTTTATTTCTTTTTCTTTCATGTCTCGTGGTATAACTATATATTCATTGTTACAGGACAGAAAGAGAAGATGTATTCAAGCCCTAGGCTGCGTATCTGATGTGTGATTAGTAAGGTCTGATCAAAATCTTGCACCAAAGTACACTTAAATCTTAAATATTAAAAAGCCTGTTAACTGGTAAACTTTATTGTTTTAGAATATTGCTGCTCTGTTCTTCAGAGCTCAAGAGTATTTTCCTCAATACTAGTTGCAATATTTTTCTGCTCTCTGCATGAGCTCATCTTCAGTTTCTCTTTTCCTGATAAACTGTTAGAGTAGGAAAGCAGAGTCAAGTGTCTGATATGGATTTAATATAAAATTTGAAAGTGGAGAACACACAATTTAACCCAATCAACTGAAAGAAAATTTTTATGTGTATTCCACCTCTTCATTTTGGTGGGCAATAGAATACACTTGAATTAAGGTCCCTGTGTTTGTTTAGTTTGAATATTGAAAAATGGTCTCTCCTGATAACATTTTTCTTCCTAAACTTGACCATATTTGTCAACAAACTTAGGTTCATTAAAAAGTACCATGTCTTCACAGAAAAAGTAACAAACTAACTTAATAACTCAAAAAAAAAAAAAAAAAA
>VZSE01004327.1:662271-707530 GCA_013398275.1 Promerops cafer | reverse complement strand
AAAAAAAAAAAAAAAAAAGTGAAGAAAAAGCCCCAAAACTGTGAAAGCTCTGGATCTATGATGCTTAGTAGTGTTTCTGTGCATTTCTGAGGAAGATACATTTTCCTAGTGACAGTGTTTTGTTAAGACATTATGGGTTATCTCTTCAGATTTAGCCACATTACCATTTTCATTTTTTGATCTGCATTTTTTTAACAATACACCAATTCACTGGATTAACTAACTCTGTTTCAGAGCCTTGGAAAAATCACAGTCTGTGCAAACTTCACATAATGTTTGCCAAATTGTAATGAAGCTTTTAGAGTAATTTTAGATATTTGTGAATGGCTGTGCAACACATTACCACAGCAGAAAACTGTCATACTTTACTTATCTGCAGCACTACTTTGAAGAAAGTAATTCCCTCAGTGTAACATATAGCACTAAACCCTGTGATGTCTCTCCATTTGTTTCTACTCTGATGGAAATTCCTACCTTTACATTCCTTTCTCGCCAATCCATTTCTTAATTGTGACAAACAACATGCTTATTACATATCAGATAACATGGATTTGTATGCAGTGTATGTTGTGGCAGACTTGTATAGACTGAATCATTTCTGCAAATGCTTAGCACCTCAGAAATCTTACAATAAATCTTAAAATTTCCTTGCTTTTCTAAGAAAAACATTGAAAGAAAATGAAAAATTAGATTAGCATTTCTGATTCCTAGGGTTTCACATTTCATTTAAATGCATTAAATTAGATTGCATAGCTATTTTCAGGTACAATTTCAGAAAAATTCCATTGCAAAATTACTACTAGGACTAAAATTATTCCTGGAGTTTAAAATGTAAGAAAAATAATCAGTGTAATACTGTTATTGACAGTACTATCTCTTAAGGTTTTCTTCTGATATTCTTGGACCTTCATTCTGAGAAGTGAACAGCTTTGTAGATATGAATTCTATTACTGCTCTACTATTTCTAATACATTTTTTAGTAGCTAAATGTCTTTGTACCACTAAACAATACCTACTTGCAAGTGAAATGGGAACAAAAGCTCATAAAATCGCAATAAAATATTTATTTCTCTTCAGCAATAAGATTAATTTTATCACTCTAGATTTATGACCCTGGAAATTTTTTGCTGGATATTTAATATATCAAAATATCAGAACAATGAGTCTGAGTAAGGGAATGCTTTGTGAAACTTGTGATTTACCAAAGAGAACAGATTTGGGGTTTTTTTGTAGGACTTAATAAAACAGCAACAAAATTGAATTAGCTTGGCATAAAGTTTAATTGCCTGACAAAAATTTGGTAGTTCTATCGTGCTACAGTCTATGTATAACATACATCAGAGTTGTCTTTTTTCCTAGCCTGATTAGAGACTGGGCTCTGCTTCATAAAAAGGGCAACTTTTATTTGCCTATGAGCTTTATAAAAGGGGAAATTCATATGTAATTAGATTTGCAATTAATTTCTCTTGACTGCTTTTCAGACCTGAAGTTTGGGAAAAATCTCATCTATGATAATACAGATAGATTTTAATGAATTTTTATATGATCATAACTTACATGCACTTTGAATCAAAACAACAAAAAAGATCTTCTTATCAAAAACTCTCAAAGAAATCAGAAAAAAATTAAGGGTTTGAGATGAGTATGCATTTCTACTTATGTAATAGTTCCACATAAAAGTATAAGCATACAAGACCATATTCTGGTGAATTATGTGATTATATCTATTTGTATAGTCCAGTTGATAGTGTATAAAATATAGACACAAAAATATCACAAATATCTTTCACCATTTTTCTAACATTAATATTTTCAGGTGAAAAGATCTTTTTGTTTCATTTAATATTGTGGAAAGCACAAGAACTATTGATTATAAGATTTTTCCTCACTATTCCTCAAAAATTTTTTTTAATACTAAAATGACCCAGAAGAAGGAAAATATTAGAAGAAACAAATAAATATGACTTTGTTTTGCTGTCATAAATTGTGAGCCCCCCCACCCCCCCCAAAAAAAAGCACTCATTCTCATTTCTAACTTCTTATTTCTAACATCTCATTTCTAGCTTAGTGTTCAGAGATTGTATTGGTACTGGAAAGCTACATTGTGTGGTACAGAGAGTTACATTCTGGTGCAGACTAAGTCACCATAAAAGTCTTAGTCAATAAATCACACTGTTTCAGAAATGAACAAACCTCTACTGCAATGTCAAAACTTTCTTCATAAACAACCAATTCATAGAAGGAAATTCTAATGCACTCCTTTCTATCACTTTAATAGGCTGGGACTGTGCAGATTATTAACTGAGATGCAGCTGCAAAATACAAGGAGAACTCTTTTATAATTGAGTAGAGCTAAATTTTAAGACCATTATAAATGTTTAAAAGCAAAGGACTGAAAGTTAAAAATGGCAAATCATATCTAAGGGATAAAACATATTTATTGAGTGAAGTAACTCTGCACTTCCTCAATATTATATTTACTATTATGCATAGACAACTGAGATTGGAGATTTTAAGGTCACATCACCACAAAAATGCTGATAATGTTTTAGTCAGTTCTTCCTTTTGATGCTTTTAAAGAAAGATACTGCCTTGTGTATTTTAATAGGTTTTAAAGCAGTGGCAGGTGAAGGGTTACTGAAATGATAGATTCTTTATGACATATTTATTGATATAATGCATATAATTGGTAGATTAAAATGAAAGAATTAGAAGCCTACAGCCCCAGGGCACTGGATTAGGAGGAACCTTAAAGGCTTTATTTTTTCCTCCTGGAATTGTTGAGAAAGCATGCTTAATTAGCATAGAAGGCATTACTAGCAATTAAACAAAGTTGAGGTCAACAAATTAACCTTTTTTAAAAAAAATTAAATATGACTTCTTAATTTCAGAAAGACAACATCTCAGTGAAAATGACGTGATTTAAATAGTGTGTTCTGATACTGTTGGAATAAAATCACACTCTATCCTGTCTATGTCAAGCATAATATTATTAAGTTCACCTAAAAGGATCTAACTTTATCAGGACTGCAACTCTGTCTTAATTCCTAAACAAACCTAAAGCTATTAAATTATGAGATCGTGTGCTAAGGAAAAATACTACTCAAACGTCATTAAGTGACTCTCCTTGTTGAAATTTTCATTCAGTGAAAAGAAAAATAGATATTTAAGTACTTATTGTGTGGCCCAAGATTTTATCTTGCACATCAACAGCAAAGTTAAGAGTCTATTCTTCTTGAACTGTAAGCTCTTTTAGTGTCTTTCCCCTGTGTGAAGAAATTTTCTGGACGGTTAGCAATTAAAAATTGCTGTACCCTTAAAATTCTTAACTCATGCCCTGAAACATAATCTCATTCAGGGATGTATAGATGAAAGTCCATAGTTTGATTACCAGAGATATTAAGTATAATTTACAGTATAGACTTAGCACTTAGGAAATCTCCTTAGTTATGTCCTCAGGTGGATGACTGGAAATATGATAAACAAGAGAGAAAGCAATTGATTCTACAAAAATAATCCTCCCACCATTACAGAGATAGTTGTGATATGACTGCCTCCAAAGATGTGTCTGGCAAGGGAAAAGTCAACAGAAGAAACATGTCTTTTGCAGATGTGAAGACAAATCTTAAAAAGGATTAGGTGTCTCTTTTTTCAGTAGTTGCTTCCCAGCAGATGTTCCAAAGCAGAAGTCATCACAGAAAATTTTATGTACAGGGCCATCAGTCACAGGTTTAGAATTCCTTGTCCTCAATGAGCAGAATAGAATCAAAAATGCATATCAAACTTTCCAGGGTCACTGAGAGCTACTGCCAGTGGTAGTCCAAGTCAAAAGTCCTACCAAAACATCAAAAGAGCTTTCCCTCCAATTGAACATATTCCTTAACAGTTTTCTCAGGTGTGTTCTATCTAGGATTAAGGGAGTATACTTCAGAGTATCAGTTTCTTCAAGTGAAATGCAGTTGTTTTCTTCTGTGTTATCTGGGCAGTTACATTCTGTCTGAAGTACAATGCCTTACCATTACGGTGGTAGTTCAAGTCTGTAGTGTCTACTTTCCTCTCTTTAACCTCAACTAATTGTGCGGTCTATGTCACTCACAAAACACAGCATTCCCTCTGCCTGCACTGTTGCACTTCCACTTCCTCTAGACACTATAGGTAGTCAAACAGACAATGAAATGGAATCATTCGACATTTTAAAATAGAACTATCATTCTGTGGATACTTCCCACATTTTCATACCACTCTTGATTTAAAAAATACCCACCTGCGTAAGAACTTGAATTTCTCATGGGCTGGATATTTCAAAATCAAAGAGAAATGTAGGCTAGAGTAACCTGGTGTACTATTAAAAATAATAGGGTAATGTTAAGTAATTGAATATGTAGTGGAAGATATCAGGAGTGTTTAGCCATAGCATTTCACTGTGATTGAAAATAAACCTGAATTATCTCAAATGTCTCAAAACATTGGAAAAGTTAAGAAAAATCATTGACAGGATGATAGATTAGATAATTAGAACGTCCTTTTTGCCACTAATTTCTCAGTAGCAGACAATGAGTATAGTCTGTCTGTTAATAACTTGCTACCTTGCCTATTTTAATCATTTATATGACAGTTCCTATCTCCTCAGATAACAGCACTCCTATGTATTTAAAAAAATATTTCCAGCAGAAGGCTGACCAGATGTATCAACACAATTAAGAAACAAAGTATTCATTCCAGGAACGGGAGCATTAGGTTTTTTTTTTAAGTAGAGACAACTAAAATGTTGATATAAAACTACTACTGAAGAATTTAGATTTCTGAAATAAAAAAAAATTAATTTTTCTATTGAAATCTCAATTATGAATCTCTAGTTTAAAATGATGTTTGTTACAATGTCTTCTATTTATTCCTATATTTGATGACAAACTGTCATCATTATTGTGTTTAAAATCTGATAGGAACTGTGAAATAAGCCCTGATGGAGATAATTGGCTCAGTCAGTTTGAAAGTCACAAATACTGCATTTTTAAAACAGCTAAAGTAGGGAAAAGAGGTTTGGGCTATTTATAACTTCTTAACCTTTCATCTGAAGCAGCTTTTGTAAAACCACATTTCTGCATGAAAATCTAGAATGAAAGAAAAACAATCTTATTTTATTTTTTGACTGAGATATTTGTTCAACTTAGCAATGCTTTAAATATATCCTTACAAACTAGAAGCTATTTTTTGTAGTAGCATTACAATAGTGTGATAAAGAAGATAGTGTAAAGTGTTAAAGATTTAACAGTCCAAAATATTGCATTTTGTGGCATTCATTAGAAGAATGGCTATTGCCATTTTTGTATTTTAAATAGCAGCAAAATATTTTGAAACATGGAGTCTAACTTTTCATTCTTACTGAAAACCGCTCTGGCCATTTCTCAGACTACCTGGTCATATGACCTAACATGGTTCATCTTCTAGAAATTAATTTCATTTTCAAAGTGTCTTGAACATCATAAACAGCCCCGAAGTGCCATAATCTCCAAGTTTTTCTTTATCAAACTATGATGCAATATCAGCTATGCTTTTTGTTTGATTTGTTAGTTGATCTTTAAAAAGCTCTGTGTAAGTACTACTCCACAAACTTGACACTTATTTGAAATACTTTTTTTTCAATCATAGTATTGGATTTACAACATGAAAGGATGAAAAGTAATTTATTGATTAATGAGTCTCAAAAGTTTTCAGCTAACACAACATTTTAACCTTTTTATGCAACACTCTGAAACACATGCACACGGGAAAAGGGCTTATATGGGAGTGGCAAAAGAAGGACATCTGTCTCTTTTTGAATTTTCCTCTTGAAAGATGATGTATGGCTGTCTGACCAGTTAAATTCACTGGATGGTCCAAGGACTACTGACTGTATTTTCTGATGAAATGTAGGCTTCAGAAGTCATCCGGCCTGGAGCACATCTGCCTAGTTCCAGGGAAAACTGCATCCATACGAAACCAGTCTGAAGGTAGGAGTAGCTAGGTTAAATGATTCACAACTTTGGTTTTGTAAATATAATTTATGATAATTGAACCAGATCATAAAATTATTCATATTAACAAAAATAAGATTTATAATTACACAAATTCTTTCACTGAGAAAATGATGCAATCAGTAATAATAATTTGAGGACATTTGCTGCCTCCTGAACACTAAGTGGATGTTCACAGCAGACACATTGAGAAAACCAATTGGAAGGTTTCCAAATAGATTCTTATGGTCTGTCATGTCACTAATTCACAAATTAAATTACTGCTGAAGAGGAATATGGTATAATTTTTCAGAACAACTTCAAAGACAGTTACAGCCAATTGTGTCTGTGATTTACACATCAAAGTTGTAATACTAAAAATACTTAGTTATGCATAGCACTTTGATCCTTGGGTCACGATGCAGTTGTCAAAGGTGGATAAATATTACTTTTCCCATTTTACTGATGAGGATATTGATTTCCTCAGGGTGCTCAGTAAAACAAAGTAAAACTGAAAATTATGTCTCTGTTTTTAGCACATCTCACTTGACAAATCTATGTCAACAAGTATCCATTGTGTAGAACCCATATTCCCATTTGTAAAACTGGGTGCCTGGTCCAGAGGACTCTGTAATCAGGACAAGTCTTCAAACAGCATTCTTTAGGCTAAAATGCTCTTCCTTGCTCTACTGCTACACTTCATAACCTACTGCCTCATTGTTGTCTTATATTACTGTATTTCTATGATTTCAATTATACCCTATTGAGCAAGTGAAATGTGATAACTTATCAGTTACCTGACTGCAGCAATTTTTCCTGCCAATTGTTTAAATAACTAAAGAAATAATGCTGTGATAAATTTTGCTGTGCAGCTAGGTAGGTAAGAGACACTGAGGTGATTGACAGTAGTGCATGGAACTGAAATCAACAGATGGGAAGGAGTGGTGGGTAAAGATGCTGCCTGTGGATGACTGAGAGTTGTACCTAAACGCAGGGGACTTCTTGTTCAGAGCCTTGATAGAAAATACAGTTTTAGAGAAGAATAAAAAGGAGTGAATGGAGTGAAACAAGCCTTTAGATAAAAAAGATTTGTACACTCAAGTGCCACAAGAGTGGTTAGGCTGCTCAAAGAATTGCTGTCAAAGGTACTGGAAAAAAACAGGTTTTAATATAAATTTAGCAAAGTGATTGCCTCTGCTCAGCACCCGTCAGACCTCATCTGGGCACTGCATCCTGCTGGGATCCCAGGCAGGAAAGAGGAAAAACAAACAAGAAAGGCTCAGGAAAGTCAAGGAGAGTCTGTGGGGCTCGAGCTGGTTCACCGTGGAGCAGTGGAAGTGTTCATGCACCAGACAGCACACCACAGTGCCTGTGGGGAGGTCATAGAGGGGATGGGGCTAGTCCTGGCACTTCCTGATCAGGGAATGAAAGACAGGAACATCATGAAACTAAAAACATTCAAGCTGGAGATAGGTAAGACAAATCAAAATCCCTGTGAGAATCATTGAGCACTGGAGTGGAGTAAGCTGCCCAGAGAGTTTGTGGTATTCCTGAGTCTGAAGGGTTTCAAGACCTGAGTGACCACAACCCAGAGCACAACATTTAGAAGTCTGTGAAGGGATGCTGGCTGAAGTCCCAGAAGAGAAAACATTGCCATTGGAAATGTAGCAAAAGTTTCTGAGGTGGCTGCAATGTCAGAAAAACCACTTTTTGGTTTCATTTGTTTCAGCATATTTTACAAATATTTATTTGGAATAAAGGAGACCCAGTTGTGAGCGATTTACAGTGATCATTGAGTTTAACTGCCTGAACACTTCAAGGGCTGACCAATACACTGAATATTTTGGAGGCCATTGATGAATGGTTTCCTTTTAAGGCACTGGCAGGCATGGAGCACTAACAACTTTTCTGATAGGCCTGTTTCACTATTTGATCAACCTCTTGATGGAGAAATTCTACCTAATCCCCAAATCCCAGGGAGAAAAGATCAGCACTTCCCTCACCACTTCCTTTGTCAGGAAGCTGTAAAGAGCATCAGTTCACTCCTCAGCTTCCTTTTCTCCACACCAGTCACACTCTGAGTTCTCAGCCGCTCCTCACAGGACGTCCCTTCCAGCTCTTCCACCAGCTTTGTCCCCCTCCTGTGGAGGTTTTCAGTGACCTTCACATTCTTTGTAAACTCTGGTGCCCAGCACTGCACACAGGACTTGGGGTGAGGCCTCACCAGGGCTCAATCCAGCAAGATGATCCCATCTTTTGGCCAGCTGGCGATGCTGAGTGTGGTGTGTGCTGAGATGGGGCTTGCCCTCCTGGCTACATGGGCACACACTGCTGACTCACACTGACCCTACTTTCTACAAGCAGTCCAAATCCCTTTCACCTCTGCTTCTTTCTCAAGTCAAAACTTATTTTCTGGATTCACTGTATACATATGTGTGAAATTGTAGTTAAGGAATCTTCAGCTGACTCTATGAAGAAATAGAAGTATTAATATATTTTTAATTTAGAAAGTAAATCTGGTTCTATAGCCTAATGGGGATAAGTTGTTGTGCAGAACTGCATACAGTAAGGGCACAACGAGCTCTGTACTCTTTGACCACAGCAGGGCTCTTATCTTAGAGAGAGAGAGATTAAGCAGAGATATCACCACCATGTGAATGGTGGATCACCACAGTGTCCTGCAGGTCCTTCACCCTGGTCTTCTTGGTTGTAGGGATCCTGAATGTCATTCCTCTAGAGATACTTTTACACAGTCCAAATCTCAGGTGTCCATGGGGTGTAAATGCCATTCCCACAACTTGAGATGGCATATACATAAGCACTTGTCTCCTTTGCCATATTGCCTTCCTACATGGGAGATTTTTTCTGGATGTGTTACCCAGGTTGGCCTCACGAGGCCTGGAAATTAGCATCTTCCTGTTGCTGCCATCTGCATATATCATGAGTTCTCCTGTGGTGGCTTATCTTACGGGAACTTCCTTCTCTGACAGTGTTCTGAGACATGCAGCTGCATTCTTTTAGTCCTCACAACCACTCAAGAACAGCCACACAAGACTCAAGAAACCCATTGGCTCAAGAGAAAGACCCATCATGTGGACTCATTGGCATGAGAAGAGAGAGATTCCTTTAACAAATAGATGGTAGAATACTAATTAAGACAGCTAAGTAACTTGCAGCAAACAGAAAGGGGATTTTTTTGTTTGCTAAAATGTATTTAAAGTTTGGAGAATTGGTTTAGCTTTGTGGATATACCACCTAGCTCCCATCTTGGTGCAAATATGAAATGAACAAATACCATAACTCTTTGTGTGAGATTGTGTTGCTGCACACTGGATGATAAATTCCTCTTTTAGGGACAAGCACAGGAGCAATACCTGGGCCAGACACCTGCTATACAGTTCAGTATTTGTTTCACCCAGAAAATTCTTCCTTTTATTCCTTCTACAATATGATGTATTGTAAGTCTCTCAGGATTTAGCCCAAAAATACTAGAATCAGAACTCTTGAGAAATGCAAGCACTATAAATATAGCTCATCAGTTTTCCCTTCAGAACTCAAAACTACCAATAAATGTGTCTATTTTTTTATATTTATAAATACATATTTCTCTCAAAGCAAGTTCATGCAGTGTAGTACATCCAGTCCAAAATGCTTTCTAACCTAGTGAATAGGCAGGTGGAAAAATAGCAGATGTCATTAGTTTGTCATAGTCTAGTGCACTGCTGTATGTGGTCATGTGGTGCAGTGAGGAGTGCAGTACATGTACCCCTACCTAGAAAAATGGAAAATTAATGAATTATCTATCACATCCAATTACAAAACCTACATACTTTGTCCTCCTTGGTCCTCACCAAGAAAGGAGACATTACCTCAGAAATTCAATAGTGCCCAAATACTACAGTCAGCTGTTTCCCAAAATGCATGGCAAACTATGTTTCATCCTATTTTTATCCATTTAGCTACCATTACTGCTTTCTGAATTCAACATAAGATCCTACTACTCTTACTCATTTAGAACTCTACTCTCTTCTAAAGCTTGTCTGAGTTACCAGCTGTAATAAGCTAGGTCCAAGTCGTTATAACAACTGAACAGCTGTGTTCTCTGGAATTGTTGGGGCACTGCAAGGACAGGGTGTCCTTGGGGCTGGGAGTATAACCTGATGCCCCTTGCACCTGGTGCCCCTGGTGTACCTGGTGTTCCTTGCAACACCTTCCTGAGAATCCTTCCTCCTCCCTGGTGGTGCAGTTGCATGGCATCAGGAACAGTGCAAAGCATTTGCCCAATGGCCCCACACCTTGCTATCGTCCCATTTCCTGCTAATACAGACTGCAATTTAATTCTTTGTAACTGGCAGTACATTATCTGCTGGATAATAACACACATGCACATGCACACACATTTGTACGAGGTTCTCATTCTCTACCTTTATAAGGAAACACTTTGAATGAAATGCCCCAGAGGAGGACAAGAGTAGCCAGGCCAAGCTTCAAACATCCTAGAGAGGTGCAATGTGAAAGCATCTGAGTTGTATAAGACAATGCAGAGGTCCAGAGAGGTAGGGGGCAGAAGATTTAAAAATTTCTTATTTTGGAAAGGTAAAATAAGCTTTGAAAATAAAATAATATCTTTCTTACTGTTTCTTTACTGACAAAAAGAAAAAGTCACACAAAAATAATTTTATAATGTAGTTTTAGGTGTCTCCCTAGTTTTGACAGAACCACCCTCCTCTTTCCTGCAGGCATAACAATTGGTAAATATATATATGTATATACATATATATATATATGTATGTATATGTATATGCATATATTGTATGTAAAAGAGCCTGTCCTGTCATTCTAAACTAATAACAAGATTCCCTATCACAATTCCCAGCACCTGGTCCCCATTACATAAGGAGCTGCCTTGGCATGGCACATGGGATATGGTGGTATTAATGAGAGATTTTTTTTCCTGTTTCAGAATGCAAGAATGAAAGGTTGTTGTGTCTGCTTTAGAAAATTGTTGNCATTTCCTGCTAATACAGACTGCAATTTAATTCTTTGTAACTGGCAGTACATTATCTGCTGGATAATAACACACATGCACATGCACACACATTTGTACGAGGTTCTCATTCTCTACCTTTATAAGGAAACACTTTGAATGAAATGCCCCAGAGGAGGACAAGAGTAGCCAGGCCAAGCTTCAAACATCCTAGAGAGGTGCAATGTGAAAGCATCTGAGTTGTATAAGACAATGCAGAGGTCCAGAGAGGTAGGGGGCAGAAGATTTAAAAATTTCTTATTTTGGAAAGGTAAAATAAGCTTTGAAAATAAAATAATATCTTTCTTACTGTTTCTTTACTGACAAAAAGAAAAAGTCACACAAAAATAATTTTATAATGTAGTTTTAGGTGTCTCCCTAGTTTTGACAGAACCACCCTCCTCTTTCCTGCAGGCATAACAATTGGTAAATATATATATGTATATACATATATATATATATGTATGTATATGTATATGCATATATTGTATGTAAAAGAGCCTGTCCTGTCATTCTAAACTAATAACAAGATTCCCTATCACAATTCCCAGCACCTGGTCCCCATTACATAAGGAGCTGCCTTGGCATGGCACATGGGATATGGTGGTATTAATGAGAGATTTTTTTTCCTGTTTCAGAATGCAAGAATGAAAGGTTGTTGTGTCTGCTTTAGAAAATTGTTGGTTAAACAAACAAAACAAAAAAAAAAGGGAAAATATGCAAATTCAATTTTTTTACAGTTACTTACATATTTTCATGTTTATCATTACCTAATGTCATTTGGGACTTGCAAAAGTTGAACATATTGGTTGAAATATTCTTTAAAATACAGTACACCATGTTATAGATGGGATATTACTTGGGGAATTCTTTAAGAATCTTAGGACAAATTTTATCTTAAGATTTTCAGTAATGAGCTCACAAAAAAAAGTAATTGCTGGAGAAACTAATGAATGATATTCAGCTGGAGAGTAGTGTCAAGGATAGAGGCTGATCAGAACATTGTAAGGGAAGAACTGAATGGTAGTAGGAACTGGAGCAGTAAATTGACAGCATCAGAGGTGTGGAAAAAGCATTTGTATATTAATTGTTTGAATGTATGCTGTCAGCTATGCAGTAGCAGTTTGATCTCACTATGTGCAGTCTTCATGAGCACAAAGAAATACTAATGGCATCACACCATGTATATACTACCTCCCTATCTACAGGGCAATTCTCAGTAATAGAATGATCAGAGAAATGGTGCAGATATAGAATGGAAAAAATAGATAAGAAGAGTCTAAGTGTATCCATTACTACTGCTATGTATGGTAAACAGAAGGTATTTTCTGTCTATAAGAGTAATATTTCAGCCTTTCTGTAGAAAATCTTATTAATTCCAAGATGTTTGTGAGAGCTCCTAAAAAACTCATTGTGTGTCAAATGAGATGACTGGTATCAGTGATGCAGGAGTCTCCTTTCAAAGGCTGCCCAGGTAACTGAATATCCTCCTGGACACAGAGGTTTAAGGATGTAAGGATCCTTCACTGTAAGGCTGAAAGTATATAGATAACGGAAGGCAAACGTCAACAAAATGTAAAGTTTTTTTTTCTTTTGTTTTTCCTTCAAAACCTGTAAAATATTTTGCAGGACAAGTTGTGGGTTCACAGAAAACTACTGTGAAGCATGTATACCATCTCAAACTCAGACAGTCAAAATTATCTAGTCTATGTCTTTTCTCCTTTTATTCCATTTTGTTATTCCCTTTCTTCTTGCCATTGCATGAACTCATATTTTAAGCACCTTGGGACAGAAGCCATTTTGGTGGGGTTTATGCAATATTTATCTTACCAGTACCTGAAGCACCCAGGATGTTATTGAAATGCATAAAATATAATAAAACAAAATTAAGAAGTTGAGAAGGAAATATCATAAATATGCCTCACCTGTGAAATCTCTGGCATGTCTATTACTGTTTATGTTCAGAAATACTACAAGAAGAGCCTGTTTCATTTTATCAGCATCTCCTGTTTTGTTCACAGACAAAGCAAGTACCTAACAATATATTCAAATATTTTTAAAAACTTGACGAAACCCCAGCCTAAGCACATTCTTACATTTGGGTAAATGTTCAGAGGCTTCTTATCCTTTCTTAGCAAATATACTTCAAAAGCAGGGATTCTTTATAGTAATCTGAATTTCTAAGAATAAAGGGTCTTCCTAGTCAGAAAAGACTTTAAAATAGAAAAATAGCTCACAGTAGTTTCTTGCCATTTCTGTGCTACACTTTAAAGCCCCCCATAGCCTTTTGCTAGGAGTTTTAAGTAAGATATTCTGTTTACTGTGGTCATTAATACTGTGAGCTTTTTTTTAAAACAGCAGGATCACTACATAAAGCTCCACAGGTCACATGGCATCTTTTATGCAAACACTGCATCATGGACTGTTAAAGGGAGTCAGGCTGTGCCTCCATACCAGAGATACCAGAGAACATCCTGAGTAGTAGAAGAGTTTTATTTCCACAGCTTTTAAAATGCCTGTTAGAAAGATACCACACTCCTCCCTTCCTTTTGATGTCTTAAGACCCACAGGGGATGAGAGTAATTTTAATTTCATAAGTAATATGTACCTGAACATTGCTAGCAGTGGATGGAGCTCCAGAATAAACAGTCTATCTCTGTATTTGCAATCCTACCTTCATATCACATGCAATAGCTCCATCTTTAAAGTGTTGGTTTTTTTTTTTTTTTGTCTTAATATGTCCCCTTGCCTTGTACACAGGCCATGCCATGGAGCATTTCCTTCTCTCTCTCTCTTGTTATTTAATCACCAGCTGGAGGGCTGGTTTTAATTCCAAAACCTCAGTGTCTTCCAGATCTCCCTGTCTGGGTCATGGGTTGTGGAGCCAGAAAGCTCTAGCACTGTAGTGGAACTTCATGAACTGTTACTATTTTTCTGGGTAATTGAAAGATAGCAAGTTAGGGAGAAAAATAAATTAACCAAATTAACCCTGCCATCAAAAACCACATATGAGAATGGGCAGTGAATGTTACACTGACTCTAACAATCTGCTGTATGTTACATAATTAGAAACATAAGCTAGTTTTACCTGTAGCTTTTCACAGTGTGGGGTAATGCAGTGATTGCTACTTGAAGTTCCTTAAAGAGTCAGCTTCACTACTGCACACCTTAGACAAACAAATTTTAGATAGACACTTGTTCATTTGAGTAGGACAGCATTTCTGTGTCTTTCTAAGACACACTCAGCAGAGAAAGGTGATAATGTTTAGGTTTAAAATTTTGTCCACCAAGTCCTATAACCTGCCTACAGAAGATTGCACAAAGAGTAAACGTTAGATGGCTAGAATTCCCTCTTTTACTGCATATAACCAGAGAAGGGAGGCAGAAGTGGTGTTGGATAGTAGGAGCCACCTGTTTTTCATAACTGATAACAACACAGATGGCTTATTTCTAAAAAGATTAAAATTGGAGATGATACAACAGGATCTCTCAAAGTTACAGTGCAACTGCAAACAATGCGTAATGATAAGAATGTCTTTTCTTTCTCTGATCCTTCAGAGGTCTGTCTGTATCAGGCTGTATGCATGAAAATACAAGTCAGAATTTAAACTGAAGCCCTGTGACTCATATTGTAAGGTGGGAGAAAACACACATATGCATGTTGTGCCTTTGAAAGTGTGCATTCTTACCTAGCTGTTGCAAATGTACAGAATTTCACAAACCCATATACACAAACTCTTACGTGGCTGATTTTTCATTTTGGTATACCCAATATTCCATTAAATTATTGAAGACCATCCTGTTATTTTTATTACAGAGGTTTCTGATATTACTGTCAATTGTCACATTTTGGTTTCCTGTTGTTGATTTTCATGCATGAGAAACACACACCCGCTGTACTGATGCCAGAGCCCATCAATCTCTCTATACTGCATCGACCTCAGGATATGTAAGAGTAGTGGATAAATTGGAAGATCAATGCCTTGTCCCTCCTGCTGTGCCAGCTGCTATTGAGAAATTAATATGAGGTTCACTATAAATAAAAGATAAAAGATGATATGACTTACAGTGTAAAATATTAAGGCTGGACACAATGTGTTCCATGAATTTAAAGCCAAAAGCTAAGAAAATTAACCCTATAAGAGCATCCACTGCCTTTGTGGATATATGGAAAAGAGAAGACCAGAAAGAAGAAAACTCATCTTTAATAATTTGAAAAAGCATAAACATTTTCAGAACTGGCCACAACATTAGATATTGTGGTAAACTATCTTTAGCCATGGTTTAATTTATCAGAAAGAGATAGTGAAGTTTACATTATTATGTGTTCAGTAGCATAATTTTAGGAGAGCAGACTGATTAATTTAATAGTCACAGAATGAAAGAACGGCCTGGATTGTAAAGGACCTTAAATATCATCTAGTTTCAACTCTCCTGCCACAGACAGGGACACTCAGCAGACCAGGTTGCTCAGGTGGCCTGGGATGTTAGGATAGGGAGACTTAAATCTTAAGTGGTTTGAATCTCCCTTTGGAGTTATCAGTTACAGTAATTAAAATGCATGGGGAAATCCTACTCATTACATACACACAGAGGCAAATGGAGAGACACATGTCCCATCAGAGGCTTCCCCTATAAGAAGCACCTTCAAACCCAGGTGATGTTCTCCTTCTGTTGTTTTTTAGGTTTCCCCACCAGAGATATTTTATTTTCCCAGAAGAATATAATCTGCCAATTCCCCGAGTAATAAAAAATATGAATTTACTTCACTAAACTGAATGGTGAGTGAAATTTTGCAAAAATTGCCTGAAGTTGTTCAGGGACTTGAACTTCACTTTACCCAGTTTCAGCTCTGCGTTGTCCACAGTAGTGTTCACATAAGGAAATGAGTAGATTGGAATTATGATTTTTGAATGGTATTTTCACCTTATTGATATTCCATTTAAACCGCTTAGGTATTAAAGCAATTTCCTTTGGAGTAAAATTCTTGTCACATAATCAAGCTTAATACATGTGGGATCTGGTCTGACTTCAATAGACCATTTTTTTATTTTTGTGCTTCTGAAACAAAAACGAACTTCTGTGAACTGTGCTATCATACTTTGATTCCCTGGATAACATGCAATAACCAGAACAGAATTCATCCTTTTCTAGAATGACTGATTCCCTCCAAGTCTGCCTTCCCACCTTCACACGTACACAGCTGCACATCACCTAAGACACAGCTGCACGCATCAAGACAAAAAAGAGCAGCTGAATATGTTTCTTATTGAGTAGGTAAATGATTTCCTTAAAGGCACTTGAATAGTAGAATAGATCATTCATTGGAACCAGATTACTTCTGGTGAATATAGAATGAATGGAAAGTAATAGGGATTGTCTAGACCTCTGCTCCTCACATCACCTGAATGTGGAAGTAATAGAGTAAATTGCACCCACTGTGCAGTAGTGAAATTCTTCTTCATTATCATGTGCACTCAGAAAAACACCCTAAAGCTGGGATGAAGTCCAATGTGATGTGCCACTACACCTACTCCACCCCATGCCAGTGGTTCTATGCCTCAGTCTGAATTATACATAAAAATGATCATGCCAATTAAGCACAGAGAAGCCTGTCAGCATTAATTCATATGAAGACAGACTTCCTGTCATGAGTTGTCCCACTCTTACTTCTTTCAAGCTGCTGTTGGAGTTTTTGTTTGTGTTGATATCCAAATTGGAATTCCACAGGTCATGCAGACAGACTTATTATTGCTTTCCAGAATTTCAGAGGAATGACATTTTAGCCATTTGGTGGTGACTAGGCTATTTCTCATGATGTGTATGATTTTAATAGATGATTTTTTTTAAATATAAAATTGGAAATGGGAGGATTTCCCAAGAGAGCAAAGCAGGATTGGGCAAACAAGTTGTGTTCATGTGGCAGAACATAATGATGTTAAAAGCTTACATACATGCACATGCACACACACACAATTTAAACAGAAGTAAGGCTGAGAAGAAAAGAGCAGTTTGCATTGAAGATTGAAAGAAAACGACACTTTGAATCTTAAAAACATTTCCGAGGAATTCAAACTTTCCAGAATCTATGTAATCAGTATCTCAGCCTGGAAAAAAGGAAAATATCCTTGAATCCTTTGTCTAGGCACTATTTCTTGTTCATATGTATTGGCAAAAGGCAAATTGATTATTCACTGGCAGCATCACTAGATGGAGCATAGGCCTTGTTTCACCTCTCCAGCTGGCTACTCTTAAGGGGGAAAGAGAAAAAAGCAAGAATTCTAACTCTTTAAAGAGTAATCATTTATCTAAGAGGTTGATGTGTCAGGTCTGTGGGTGAATTTATTGGAAGCTTATGTAAAGCCCTTTGCTATTAATTTTTCTAAACTCACATCTTCCGTTTTTCAAGTTTCTTCTTCACCTACCTTCCCATATTCAGGGCTCAATTCAGAAGTAGTATACAAGCTATGTCCCACCCAAAAAGAAATTAGAAAACTTGCTTTTTTATTTTAAGTCACATCTCCTAGTGGATGAAAAGGGTTGTTCTTGTACAGTTTTCTAGAAAGAATTCACAAACCATGAAAGTGTTTTGTTTTGTTTTTTTTTTCTTTCCCTCATATAAGTTCTCTTTCGCAGTCTGTACTTTTTCTTAAGGTCCAAAAGTATGCATTATATAGGGCAAAAAAAAATTAAAGATCAATGCCTTCTTTCACCTTAACTACCTTGATTTATATATAAATGATGTAAATATAAAGATCACCATAAATAATAGATAGACGATATGGCATTTGAAGCAAAATATTGAATTACCAGGCACAAAGTGATACAAAAACCAAAATCTGACCAAATTATGCCTTGGGATAAACAGAGACATTTTTTATGATTTCTAGAAAAAACAGGGAGTGGAGAATTTTGTCTGTGTGTTTTGTGTGTATGCTCATATGTGTTAATGCATGGGAAACACAAGGAATTCAAATCTATTTCCCCTCTCTGCCCATCCATACCATTCTCTCGCCACTTTCCTACACAGATCTAATGTGTATCTGTGTTTGTGACCACACACACTTTTGTGAATGTTTTCATTATATGTATTTTCCATACACAGTGGTCAAGGTGTAGGAAAGGAAAAAATTGGAAAGGCAAAGCTACTTACGTGTCTGCACACCTGAATATAACATATATAAAAAAAGGTATGGCCTGCAAATATATACATATTGACATGTAAAAATGATGTTTTTACACATTAGCAAGCTACACATTAGCACAGATACATATCTTGTCTCCATATACTTGTTTATATCTACATATTCTAAGTTTAAATGTGTATGTATCTAGGTGTGTTTAAATGCACAAACAAATTCAGGTGGGACACTAACCATTATGAATTTTTGAGAGAACTATTCTGTGTGTTTTCTGCTTTGTTGGTCTTCTTTAGGTCACACCTGCAAGAGACTATAATTTGGCTTCCCCTCTCAGCTGCACAGGAGAATAATCATTGTTTAGTCTATAGAAAGATGCCAGCTATTATCTTGTTGACTGGTAAAGCAGCCAGAAGCTACTTTTTTCACACTTTCAACAACTAAACAAACAAACAAAATTAGAACATCTTTTCCTTTAAGATTTACATAATTTTTTTTTTTTTCTTGTTTATTCCCCATTAAATTAATGCTGGTGTAAAGCCCTGCTGGAAATGGCATGTGTCTTAGGCATTCATTATGCCTAAAGTGTTACTTACTGAATGTACTTAAAAGAAGGTGTTATTTACGGAATGTACTTAAAAATTGTTAAAAGCAAATACTTTAAAAATTATCATTTCTAAAAAACAAATTGAGCCTTATAATGCAACTAAACCTTCTGACTATTTACACCTCAACCTTTTTTTAAGACAAGATTAACAAAAAAGAACCAAATAATTTAGGCTGTGACTGTAGCAGACTCTTAATCTGAATCATAGGTAGAGCTGATTGACTCTTAAAAATGCATTCAGAGACAAACAGGGAGCCTGACTGCAGGAAATAACAGCAGTGGGGCACTCTCTTATGAACTAATATAGGATCAAATGGCTATTTCCTGGAATGAAGCTAAATTTGAAATTTGCATCAAATACCATTTATTTATAGTAGCAGTCAACAGACTACAAACTATATTTTAGGAATGTTAAGAAATAAAGCCAATGCCTGTTGCCTATGTCCCTGCATCAAGCTCATGTTAAGACATTTCACTGTCTCTGCTCTGAATATGCATCATATCATTTGCACTGTTGTGGCATACTGCTCTTTAACGTTATGACAACTGCAGTCACTATTTTTATCATGGTGAATTTTTTTCTCATGTTATTTGAACTGCCCAAATGCTGAATACAGGATGAGAAGGAACTCTTCACTAACCTGTAGTCTGGCTAGTTTACTGGTTTGTGAATTCAAAACATTTGTACTGTCATTCTATAACCCTTAGAACAGGTATAAGAGATACTGGTTAGGACATGACAATGGAGGGCAGAGATGAACAATAATTCAAGAAATTAATATATTTTATGAACTGTCACTAATTCCAAGGCTAATTCTTTTATATTATTAATAAAATTCAAATAAATAGAAAGGTGTTTGAAAAATTGTCAGGGTATAACTTTGTCTTTTCTTATGCCAATCAAACATAGTTTTAAAAAGCACAGATGAAAACATTTAAAGTGCAAGTCAAACTTACAATTACTTCCTGTTATATGTGAAAAAGTACTTCTGTAAACAACATTGTGTAGTGTATAGAACAGTATAAGAGCCTTAGAGTCATTAGCCAAATTTTCATTTTGCCAATGTCTTCACAGGGTCATTATCACACGTCCACTTTCTAGCAGTGGGGAGCAGGGGAAATAACAAGACAACAGTGCCATGCATGCTCATTATAATCACAAATTACCTACAATCCTGGAGATATATGAACACTCTTTCTGTACTAGAATCTGTAGTGTAGACTTTTGAAAGAGCCAAATAAAATATTAGCTAGGTGGTAAGAGCTAAAACCACTAACATCACTAGAGGTACACTGAAGCACTTTAACAACTGGCTTGCAACAAGAATTAATGTACACAGATTTACATAGCCAACTACACTTTATCAGAACCACACGATCCATTATTTTCACTGCTTCATTTCAATTTCTGCATAGTGTAAGGAAGTGCAAACAACATTACAATTCATTTTTCATTTCTTACTCGCTTGTTTTGTTAATCTGGAAAGAATAAAAAGTTAATGAAGTTAATTGTCTTGGCACATTCATACGGTTGAGCTGCTTGATAAGATGTGACTTGCAATATTAAGGTGTCAACAGTGTTAAAAAAAAGAACTTAAAGAGATGGAAGACATGCCAAATAAAACAAAAATCTTCTGGTTTTAGCAATACTATTTGCCACATAAAGTATGATGCATGACATTATGCTCTTGGTAGCCTAATCTCTGATAATTATAATGACATCTAGCATTACCCAATGTTTTAGTGTTAAATATAAGAATATCTCAGTGTCATTATTTCCTCCTTTTTACTGCACCATTCACCATATATACCTTTTTTGTTTGGTCTTTTTAGATTGAGAAAGGAATCCCCAAACAACAAAATTAGACAACAAAAAGTTTCTTGCCTTCTCTTGTCTGAAAATAAGCAAGCATCTTCAAGGAGTAGGAAAATGCAGTGTTTCATTTCAAGAGTGAATGCATACCTTCCAAGAAATAAAGGTAGAAATATTCATCAACTCCAAGGCAAGAAAACAAAGATTCTGATACTGACCTATTCCTGAGACAAATGAATATATCACCAATCTAATGCAGATTAGGCAGGAATGTGGCAAAAGCATTTCTGACAAGGATTAAGGAGTAATCCTGATCTGAAGTAGTCCTTCAGAGTTTCTCGGTATAAAGTCTTTTCTGTAGAAGGGAATATTTGG
Source organism: Promerops cafer (assembly GCA_013398275.1). NCBI lineage: Eukaryota > Metazoa > Chordata > Aves > Passeriformes > Nectariniidae > Promerops > Promerops cafer. The sequence continues at coordinate 686,577 of VZSE01004327.1, read as the reverse complement.
ACTTTGGTGGAAGGTAGAATGGAAAAGTATTGAAATGCTCGTGACTAGACAGTCAACAGAATTAAACAGTTTTGGATAGATTATTCCTTCCCTTTCTTGACAATGTACTTTTCTCCAGACATATTCTGTTTCTTGAGCTAATATTTTTCACTGGAAAAATTGTTGAGAAAGAGCTAAAGATCTCTAGCCTAGGAAGGGCTGAAGAGATGAATTCATTATTGTTCTATGCTTTGTCGTTTCTGCCAATTGCTATGCCAAAAAGAGATTTCATGGCCTCATTTGGTAGCGCAAGCTAGAAACAAATGACTGAGAAATCAAGACTCTTCAAGGATAGATTGATGTCAGCAAAAAGAGGGAAAGGTTCTCCCCATATGTTAGACTCAGTAGAACAATGCCTAAAAGTTACACCAGAACTCAGTTATAGTGAATTCTCAAAAAAATACACAAAGAGTAAGACAGGAATGTTCTTGTACTACTCGGTGGTCCAAAAAAGAGGAGGAAAATAATGACCAAGTTTAATTTAGAGAAAGAAAGAAAACTTCTCCTCACATCCATCAAGTGAACAGAAACAACACTGCGAGGACCACTGCGAGGATACTCTAAAAGAAGTTCTTGCTGGGAAGCTATATAGAAATATGCCTTCAGCTATAAAAGAGTACAGAGGTCTGTTAGACCTGAATTGAAAATTGAGACATTACAATACATTTATCTCTAATGGTGATTAATAACGTACATAATGCATATATTGCAATGTAACTGTAAATGTGTAGATATGTATATTTTGTTTTCATTTACTTGGACAAGAAGTGAAAGTAAGTGAAAGTATAGAGTTACTCTAACAGTATTTTTAAGTGCAGTGAAGTAACAAGAAGCATGTGTAGCAAGAGTCAATTTGGAGTAGGACAAGTAAGCAAGTGCTTGAAGTGAAAAAAAAAATCTCACTGTTCATAATATATGATCTTAGAACAGGCCACACAGCATTTGATAATATAAAGAACAAGAATTTATGTAGAAAAAATGTGCTGGGTATATTTTCATATATATTCCAGGAGTATATTGTCCTGACATGTCCATTATTTTCACACAGATATGTGTGAAATGGATATGATTATTACACTAGGTAACATGAATTTAAAACAAACAAACACCAAATGAAAGCAAGCAAACCCCCAAAATAATATTTTAACAACTTATCCTTCCATCACCATTCATCGTCTTCATTTTAACAGTATTTTTTTGTAAATTTTTTTTAATTTGACTTATTCTTTGTATATTATCTTTCTTGTTTAGTACAATTTCTAGCAGGAGTTATGGGATTTGGCAACATTGCTTCTCCTTGTAACAATAATATGAACATAGTGGCTACGTACATGGTATTCTCTGATACATTTGAGGCACAAGAGTCTGTTAGAAAGAGTAACTATCACTCCCACTTTATGTGAGGGCAGCTAGGAGAGAGCGTCCCAAACACAGTCATGCAGCTACTTCTGGACATGAAGAGAGGCATCACCACTCTTGTGAAATGCAAGTCACTGCCTAGGCCACAGACATGTTATAAAATGTTGTTTGCAACCTGTGTGTTGGTTATTATCCTGAGATACTGTCAGGAAAGCTACTTGGCATGTTTTTTTTCCACAAGTCAGCAGAATGAACAGTAGAAGTAAACAGCACTGTTCCAGGCACAGGGTGTCCTGTGATTTTGTCTGTGGTTTTCCTTACCACAGAATGTTGTTACTGCTAAATGTCTGACATCAGAAGATGAACAAGGAATGTCATGGCAGAAATGGAAGAAAAAGATATTGAATACAAGTTCACATCAACCTACCACCTTTAATTCAGGTCTTTGAATCATAAGTCCACAGAAGCAGGGACACTATTCTAGGAAAGTATCCTTGTGTGCTTGCCCTGCATTTATACTCTTCCCTAGGCTCCCTGTCAGGAGCAGGACATAGGTAGACCTTTTATCTGACCCAGTACAGGTAATTTCATGTAGAAGTGGATTAAAAAAAAAATTGTTTGATTGACTTGAAACAGAATGGAGAATGAAAATCAATTCATTCAGGGAAAGCAAAACTAGGAATGTAAAAACCAGGAAAAAAATTATGAACTGATGTGCGAAAGGGTCTTACCCTCTCAAAGAAAATAGAAAGGAGTGGATAGAGCATTTTCTCATATTATTTTTTTTTACTCTGTCCATCTCCCAGTTGTTTCCATTCTTATTCAAACTATGTCCATATATGCTAAATAACCATCTCATTTTTGTGTTCAAGATACTGGCAGGAGTACCAAAGCCTGCACTGTTCTGTGCCATGATACAACACTGCTCCCTGTAGTCAGACTGTCCACAGGTAGAACAAAGCATTAATCCCAGGATGGGCAATCCTTCAAGGCCAGCTCCCCTGCTATTTGGATTGTTCCAGGCACTGAAAAGCATTAGTGAGTGAGCACAGTTCATGCAGCCTCGTCTGCTTTGTTGTACACTTCTCCTGCTACTTCCTGGGGAAATGTCTCTCCATCCTGATGTCACTACTGAATCAATACTATTTATGACTGCAATTCACTTTCAGATATCTTTTATATATATTAACCTCATAATAAAATTAACATGCGATTGGAAAAATGTGCACAATAAGGTGACACTGAGGGATATGGCCCAGCATACAAGTCACTGCAGACCTAGCTACTCATACACACAAGAAATAGAGGCATCACCATTGTTACATAACATGTCCATCTGCAAATCCACAATTAGCAGCTTTGACTACACTAAGGCCGTTTACTTTTTAATATGACCAAAACAAGTTAAATGATAGAAAATAAAAGTGAAGTTACTGCTCTCAGAGGAATCAGAAATATACATGGGCACCGGTGAGGCATGTATGATTTTGTATTTTAGCTTAAGTATTTTAGAGTCTATTACTTTGTAATCTTTATCTTAATTAATAAGGGAATTCAATCTGAACAGCAAACCTTGTGTGTTACCAACAAGTTACTTGAGATAAAAATGATCATTTATCCCCATACCAGATCATAATGGCACCCTCTTAACACCCTTTCAGTAAATATTTTTCACACAAATAATTAACTACATATTACTAAACAGTATTTTTTAAAATCAACTAGTATATACTTTGCCCATTTGTCAATGGTGTGAATATATTTTTTCTCCTTGTCTAAAAGAAAAAAAAAACCTCAAGAAAGAAATCTGCTTTTCTGGATTTTTTGTGTGTTCAGTGATCTCTAGGTTGTTCCAAATCACATTATATATTTGGCCATTCATTTAAGAAGAATTTATTTTCTACAAGTTTTGGCTAAAGTTATTCTGAAAGATTGACTTCTTGTCTCTTATGAGGCAAATAATCTGTCCAATTATTCATTCTCAACCAATTTGGTATTTTCTCTCCATGATCAGGTGCCCAAAATGTGGCTTTAATGTCTTGTCCAGCACACAGAAATACCCTGTCTCCTCAAATACTGACCAAAAGAGCATGAACTCTGACAGACTCAAATGACTGTGTTCACTGCTCACTGAAGCTCCTAAGATCCTTAGAGGCTGAATTACACTATTGAAAACCTAATAGCAAGTGCACTGTGGTTCAGGGTCATGCCTCCATGATCCTTTAATAATAGGCACTGATAGGTTCTGGATCCAGAAAAATTAGAATTGATAGGCACGATTTTCCACAATGTGTGACATAGCTCTGCCTGGCAATGCAAATTTAAGTTATTGTTCACTTAAATTCTGTCATATGTCATGAAATTCTAACCTTTTTTTTTTTAATTACTATTTTTTTTTGATACTGAACTACAAATTCATCATCCATTTTTCTGGCTCAGCAGTGGAGAAATCAGTGGAATAGTATCAGTAGTAAAGCAAGCAGTGTAGCACATGAGGAATTAGTAACTATATCTATGTATCTTGTCTCTCTATCTCACAGGATGCCTTCCTACTAAGCTCCACACCTTTCTTTCAATGGATGAATTACAAAAGGAGACATATTTTTAAATTTTGATAGCAGTTGACTAACTCAATTCTTTAATCAAGTGATCTTCTTGTAATAATGGGATAAGAAATGGAATAGGGGTCAGATCCCTTGATAAATGAGGGAAGAGTAATCAACCTTTTAGGTAAATGGAGGGTTCCAGAAAGGCAGAAAGCTAGTTATTACTTCTAGACTACTCATTTTCATCTCTCTTTGGATAGTACATTAACTCCTAAGAACAGTAATTTTTAACCACAAGTGAATAAATTAAGCACAACCAGGCAAAAGAAAATAAGTGCAGCTACAGTAAGTGGTCTGAGTTCAAGGTTTAAAATAAGGAAGAGGGAACCTTCATTGCACAAAATCATTGCAAATTAACTTTATTACTTGGTTTCTAGGAGTTTCAAAAAACTATAGCCTGAGGCATTACCAGGAAGTTCAGGTTCAATGGTCTGGTACAGATAAAAGTTGACAATTTGGGGGAGTTTATAAGCAATTGTTCAACAATGAGAGAAAAATTACAGGTGCCATGTATTCAAAAGAATATCACCCAGATCATGATGCCTGCTTCAACATTAGTGGCAATGAAGGTAACAAATATATGTTTTCCCTGATTAGAAAAAAGAATTTTTCAGACCTTGAGACAGATATCTATCTATTATGGACTTGTAATTGGAAATAGTTACTTGAGGTATTGAGAAGTGTCCCACAATTTTTTCTATGTCTGTCTTATATAAAAGTCTACAAACCTATGTGTGATTTGTAACATATGTAGTGTAGTGCTGGACAAAATTAACAATATATCAAGGATAAGAAGGACCAAACACTTTACATGACAGCAAAGTATTCTGAAAAAATTTGAGATCCCGGTTTGTTTTCATATTTGTATTAAGAATGTTGTCAGAGGAAAGGAAAATGATGCAACAGGGTAAAACTCTTTTCAGTAGAAGGAGTTTTCTTCATAACTTTTCTACTGACTACATATTTAAATTGTTGATATATTTTTTTCCTAAGAAGAAGAGCACAGAACAAAGGGATCCTCCCAAAGCACAGCTGTGATCTCTGACTTAGCATCACCCTGTGAAACACGGGGCAGAAAAGTATGACAAGACCTGAAATTCCTCCTCCAATTCCAGGTATGGGCAAGGGAGGTGGGGATAGAGGAGTGTGTAGGGGAAGCTGTCGAAACTCAGGAGGGAAAACCATATTATTTTTTTCCAAATGGTATCTGTGGTTTCAAAAGGATGAGAATGCAATCAAAAATATAGGATTCTGATCTGAGGGGTGCATAAAAAGGTCACTATTTTTAGTGTACAGACCTTCAGGTGATTGATGTGAAATACTTTGTTCTTGGAGCATTTTTGACGCAGTGAGAATTGTCTAAGGTTTTGACTGTGGAGAAGAAAAATATTGTAGCCTATAGTGCACTGATGACCTAAGGACACATGTTTTCCACATAATTTGATCAATCAACTTAAATCGTGTGCTCTCACCTCTTTGCAGTTTTCCTTACACTTATCAAATCTGCTTTTGCTGATATAAGAGAATACCTAAAGTTGGTAACTGTCACAGACAAAAAAATACTTCAATTTGCATCTTGTTGTTGAAAGTTAACTGCATTTTTTACATGAGGGAACACGGTCGTCTTCATACCACGTCTGCCACATAAGAACAATTTAACCTGCCCAGTAGCGTATTGCTGCCAATTAAGCTATTGCCTAATTTTAATGAAAATAGTAACATTTGTTATTATCTTACTTTCTGTGATGAAAACCTAAACATAGTAATAAAAAAGCAAAGAAATGGAACCCAGCTCACAGCTCACAGTTTGGAATTATGTTTCTAACATTAATATTTGAAAGATAAATAATAATAATAATGAATAAGAATAATGTATTTTTATATTTTAAATTCTCAGCCATCTCATATTTTCTGCAATACTTCTCACTAATTAAAGGAAAATACCTTGTGGAATACGTTTTCAGTTATTTGATTAGATTTCATTAATGCCGGCTATCGAAGTCAATATAAATTCATTCTAACAAAATGAGACCTAGAGCATCAACCATTTGCTTTGTTAACAGAAAACTGGATCTCCAAACAGTTACTTGTTCTGCAGTAGATAGAAGGCATAAGAGCATAAAATAACTGCAGTCAATCAATATTATTTGTGCTCAGTATCTCTGACTAGAGATGTGCATCTCAACACATGAAAGCATCCTTAAAAAAAAAAGAAATCTAACGAGTTGACACATTTCCTGTCTCATGTTTTTGAGCTTTTCTACTTCCTCCCTTCTTAACTTTTGCTTGTTTATTTATTATCTGAATGTACTGCTGCTTTGGCATTTTTTAGCTGCCTTTAGTTTTTTTACAGTCAATATACGAGTACACTCCTCGATCTCCTCCCACCTCAACGATTAACTCTAGAGAAACTATTCTGCCAAGATTATGAAATCGATTGAAAAATAATCTGTAGGCTGATTATTTAGGTAAATTGTAAAGCATTAAATCCAGAAAATTACTATGATAAAGTTTATGAGAATAGGAGTTCTACGCAAACTTGTAGGAGATTGTACAAAAGAAGAGTGATATGGCAAAGAATCTGAAGTGTAGACATGCACGTTGCTATTTTAGAGTTTCAAATAGGAGTCAGACTGAGTCTGAAGTATTCTATACAGCAAACTTGGGAGAAGGTGATTTTTTTCTTTTGTTTTTTACCATAAAATTTTCACCTATAGGCAGAATATAGGTGATACATAACTAATATAACTTGATTATTTCCTTCAGAAGCAAGGGATTTACTTTTGTAAGCACAGAGGTGTGGAATACTCCAGCTTTTTCATCAGCTTCTCCTATTGGTATAACCAATACTGGGCTAAGAAAATGGAATTAGACATTCATGTGGATGAAGAATATAAACCAACAAATGTCTAGTAAAGATGATCTTGGCCACAAATCTGTGTGAAGACAGAGGGAGGTGTGGAATGCTGAAACAAAATCCCATGCACCTTAAAATATACTAGAGACTTCTAATAGCCATGTAAATCCCTCAGAATATACTCCATAAAGATGCCTACAGTGTGCTGAAGATTGGTCAGCAGAGGCTGGTGACCAATGAGGCTGAAGTGTCTAGTTTTAAGTGAGCCTGAAAATTGGCATTACTGAAATCAGTAGGAGTGCTGCTACAGCTGTCCCAAAGGCAGGTCAAGTTCAGCATGAGTACAAGTATTTTGGAGCTTTCACATCTAGTTAAAATACAAGCCTGGTAGTACTGCTGCTGTCATATCACTTCTGAAATCCAGCAGAAGTTTGTTAATATTGATATGGTTAATATACATCAAACAGGATTCCTTTAATTTTTTGAATAGAAAAATTCTCCACAGTGTTGACATTTCTTCACTGAACTCTCAGGATTGTTTGGTTTCAGAGACTGTAGGGCCCAGGACACATTTTGTTTTAAATAATCCTTCATAAAAAATTCAGCTTTCGGTCTAATATGATTGAAACTCAGCTGGAGCATGTTTTATAATGCATTGAACTGGAAAGACTATGGTGTTGAATTATTCAAAAACATGATAAGGAAAATAGTGATATATATGTGTGCATACAGGGAGAGGTGATCAAAGAAATCAGGTTGACTTGATATGTCTTGTTATCTCATTTTATTTACTTTTCAGAACTCATCCAAATATTAGAGGGGAAAAAATCAATATCAATTTTCACCTCTGTCACATTCCACACTTCAATTATTAATGAATGTCAAATTTGACCACATTTCTTCATACCACCTGCTCTGCAATAATATTTCTGAGCCTTTATTAAAAATGTAAAATTGTCATTGAATTTCCAAATATGATTCTCTGGTGACTAATTCAGCTTGTTTTATTAATAAGTGAGTTCTGATGAGTAATACTAATTTAATACGCCTGCATGTAAGATTAAACCATAAATTATTCCTGCTGAAGGTGATGAGATTTGACTGCTGTGTGGTTGTTAGGTAAAAACCTTTTGCATTAACCCTGAGCACACTGAGTGCAACAGGTTTCTTTATAGAAATTAAACTGTTAATATTTTCTGTTTATATCAGGGATCTTCTGCATGTTTTTATTCATACTAATCCTTTCCACTTTATCTTTTATTTAAGATTATGAAAACAATGAACAGTTACCACACAGTGAATTACATACATATACTACAAATACACTCAATAAGTGCTTGTAGACACAGAAATATCAACACAGACAAAATATAAAATTGGAAATCTCTTAGTTCTCACTCAGTGGAAAGGCATCTAAAATGAGAATTTTCTTCAAATGGGCTTTGACCTTATTGTCACTCACATTAGAACACTTCATGATGTTGTTTTCTGTTGTTCCTGCAGTTTAATAATATTCTCTGTTTCCATGGAGTGCTAAGAGCTGGAAAGTAATTTGACTTTTAACAGAATCCAGATCATTAAAACAGTTTTTAATTCATGGCTTTACATGCTTTATTTTACACTATTTTTGAATGAGACAGGAAAAATCAAATTGTTTTAAAAATAAGTAAAAAATTATTCAATATCATGCCTAATCTGAAGGAGGCTAAGATGCACCTTTCAAAGTTTGATTTTAGGATATGTTTCTTTTGCTATATTGCATTTAAAATATTCCAGACAGAGCTGATATTTAATTATTGCAGCTCATGTAACATTCAACAGCCTTCTTATTTGAAGAGTATTCTCAGGATGAAATACCTTCAAAATTTCTAGAACATAAGATCCAAAGTTATTGCCTTTCAAGCAGATAGACCATTTAATGTAATATTGCATTCATTTGCCATTTCTAAATAGGAGAGCATGATAAGGTACACATGCAGTCACAGGTACACATACAAATTTGATCTTTCTCTTTATCACTGAAGTTCAACCATCCATTGAATCACATTATTCAGCAAATCTATAATAATTTGATTTTTTTTTTCTTAATATTAAAATTAAAACACTACACTGAGCATGACCTAATACTGTGCTCTGGTAATAAAGAAAGCCAAGAACATCTTGAGAGTCTATGAAAAGGAACAAGTCCAATAGATTATGAGGAGTGGTTATTTCCCTCTACATAGAGCTCACTAGACCACATCTAGATGCTGTGTCCGGTTTGATTGACACAGATTGACACTGATTAACTGGACATAGTTCTGTGGAGGCCAGAGAAAATGAACAGGCACTGGAGAAGATGACCTTCTTCAGGGACACTGTGGGATCAGGACTTTTTCAGCCTGGAGAAGGGATTGTTTTAGAGGCACTTCCCATCAGCATCCCTGGGAAGGAGATCAAGGAGCTGCAGTTAGGTTGGTTGCAGCTGTTTAGACCAGGAGAACAAGAGATGATGGACATAAACTATGACAGCAGAGGTTTGGATTAGGTATCAGAAGAAATATATTCCTGAACAGGACAGTCCAGCAGTACAGCAGAGGTCTGGAGAGGTCATGCCATCTTCACCATGAAGGTCTTCAGATTTCATCTGGACAAAATTCTGAGTGACCTGATCTGATCTTGAGATCAAGGCTCATCTTCCTTCTGTCCCGTCCAAACTAAATTTATCTATTATTCTCCCAAGTGTACTGAATAAGGGAAAACAAGACATATCTGAAGTTGGAAGAACATTTAAGTCTTTGCCATGTTGTAAAGTTTCTAGGAATTAAAGTGAAAAGTGAAATAATGGTATCATTGTTAGCTGTAGCTTGTTATTGCAGTTTCTTGCTGCCTCAGCTATACCAACACAAACATAATTAGGGTTTTTGCTTTGGTTTTTTGTTTACTTTTAAATTACATAAAAGAACTTTTTTCAGTTCAGTTTTCAGAGTAATGAAAAAAAAAAGAGTGGATGCACAATAGGAAGGCAACAAAGAGATGAGATTTCAAATAGCATGACAGTATGATAGTCTAGGTAGAACATCTGGAAGAGCTACACTGAGCAACAGCTGCTAAGCACATCAGTTATCAGTGAACATGCAGTGTTCAGCAGAGAAAAATGTGTATTAGATATGGGAGAAATATTAAATCACCCATAAACCTCAGGGAGACTTTACGGTTTTATTGCACAGAAATATTTTGCAGAAGAATGTAAGAATCAAATACTAGGACTGTTTCTTTCTCTGGTACTCTCTGGTGTTGTTGCAAAAGTCTTAGAGATTAATCATCAGAAGATAAAGGAAACTGTGGAGAGGAGGAGAGTTGTAAGTACTGAAGTTCTAACCCAGAACAGATAGATTAAAACAATATATTATAACAGATTTTTCAAATCTTTGAGGGAAAGGGGAGCCACACACATAATTCCAACTTGCTCCAAACAGGGTTAATAATGTAAAGGCAGAGATATTCAAGAAATTAATTTTGAACTGTAGAAAACAAATGGAAAGCAAAGGTAGAAATATGTTTATAGTCAAAGAATTTTCTGAACTTTTCTGGAGGGGGACAAGATAAAATTTAAAATCAGTTTCTTACCTTTTCCTAATCAATTACTTGCTTTTAAAATGTAGATGGTACAATTTCAAAGTCTCATAAAAGGACATTGACCGGAAACACAGGTAGTTCTAGCTAGGAAATAAATTAACTTTGCCCAAAGAATCACTGAAAAGACATCCTTCCTTGCAACATAATACAGTGAAGAAGAATCAAGGGTAGATTTTTAATTGTCACTACATACAGAAAACTTACTTTTGATGAAGGAGTATAGCTATTAAGAGTGAATACATTTGGGAAAAATCATAAACTGATTTCTTGCAGAGGTCTTCTGTGACTGCAGAGTGACTCAATGAGAAATAATCCCTCACTGTTCTCCTGCCCTTCAAGTACCACATCATCTGTTTCACAACAAAAACACCTGTCAGTACAGCTTCAGTCCATGATGTGGCTTAAAACAAAAGGGGTGACACAGATTATCTGGTAGTTCATAGAGGACATTAGGAAAATATTCTTCTCTGAGTGTCATGGTTTGGCACTGGGCCAATGCCACTGCCCCCATGAAAATGTATTTGCTTTAACTAACTGCTGTGAGATGCGACCAGGAACAGAGCACAGCAGACTCAAACTTAGAAAAAATAGAGGAAAAAAAAACTTTATTAAACTACAAACTAAAATCAGAAACACACAGGAAACAGAATGAAAACCTTTTAAACCATTCCTCCTCCTCCCACCCAATTTCACCAAAGCACAGTGAGACAAAAATCTTGGAGTCCTGATCAAGTTACCCTCACTCAAGTAATCAATTCTCAGTCCATCAGGGGAGAGAGGAGTCTCTCTTGTACCACAGTCCTCCCCACGATACAGGGTTGAAACTCCCCATGTTTCCTTGTCACACATGGCACCGCCCGGAGAAACTCTGCCATGGTGACATGCTCCTTCCATGTGCAGTGCTCTCACCACCGTCCATGGACCGAAACTGCTCAGGGCTCTTCAAGGATGCTTTGCCAAATGCCGAGAAAAAAAAAAAAACATGCCTCATTTTTGGGACAGCAGTCCCCCCCCATTTTCTCATCCCCTGGGGCCGAGGGTCTTAAGAACAGAGCTCTTCTCCTTGAAGATGGAAGGCACCACCACGCCCTCTTCATCTTCCTCTGTTCACTCCTTTATATAATATCATTACAGCAGGTCAGTCTCTTGGCTCAGGCTATAGCATCCACCCAAATGCAGTCTCATGTATTACAGGTAGCTTGGTTCAGTCTATGGCTATACAAGAAAAGTCCAGCTAAAAAAGCCACTCCATCATCTCCTCCCACTTCAGCTTTTCCACATCTTCTTAACATCTCAGGTCCCAGACTGTCTCTCTTCTCTCTCCAACCACCAGCCAGGAGGACTAATGTTTCACAAAGTTTCCTTCACCCAGGAAAGGGTTAAAAGTCCGAGCTCCGCTGCCCTCAGGGCACTGAGATCTCACGGTGGCACTCCCACATGCTGGGCATCACCCCCCCTGCCGCCTCCTCTGCCGGCACAGGCTCGCTCGCTCTCTCTTCTGGGGTTGGGGGGGGGAACAAAAGATACCTCGGTGTTTTCTCCACCCCTCGGTCCTGCAGGGGCTGGCCCGGTTCCATTCCCTTCCACCTTCTCTCTCTCTCCGGGGCTCCGGCCTACCTCAGCCTGGGCCTCCATGGCTCCCCTCCCCACCCAGCCATGTGGCCGGGCGGGGCAGAGACGGTGCCGCTCCCTGGGCTACCACGGGCGAAAGAGAGCGAACTCTGGGAAATCTCTGCTTTTAACCCCGTGTGTCTTCAGAGGTGACTCACATCTTCAGTGGTCACACCAGGTGTCAATATTCGAATCTGACCACTGATTGGTTTAACTAAAACTTCCGAAAAAACTCACTTCCTCCCAAACCGAGACACTGAGAGAATGGTCAGTCTCTGGGGTAGGCTCCCTACGGAAGTCGTCATAGCATCATGATTGCCAGAGTTCAAGAATGACCTCAACAATACTTTGAGTCATATGATTTAGTTTTAGGTAGTCCTCCGAAGCACAGAGTGTTAGAGTTGTTATGGACACTTCCAGCTTGAGATATTCAATAAATCTGTGATTTCCCAAAATCTGGATACAAAGGTAAATTGTCCAACCTGGTGCTATTACACTCTGGCAAAGTTCAAAACTACTGAATTCAAAATGCTGAATTAATTGATGAGTAGCTTTATAATGGATTCTCATATTTTTCCAGTGATCAAAAATCCAGATTTATGTCTTTAGAAATCAAAACAGAAATAATTTTGTTCTTGGCCTTTAAATAAAAATGAAGTTAATCCAATATGTTTTGGATACAAAAACTGATCTTACATGACTAATTTATCTTCAGTGATTAGGGAGGTCAAAGAATGCAGCTAGTTAAAGTGTGAAACATCTCACCAACAGTATTAACCAAAATAAACATGCCACAACATTTGTTATTGCTTTTCAAACTTTAAAGTTTTGGGGTTTCAAAAATTGTTTTGAAATGCATTTGACTCCATTTAAACTCCATTTAAAACATAGTAATCTTTTGCTGAGGTTTATTTGTGAAATTTTTTCATCATGGTCAATATCAGTATATTTACTCCCGCAATTTTCTTCTTTATTTCTATTGTTGAAAAGTTACTCTAGGGCATAAAAATATGTCTGGGGTAGAAACTCTAAGGTGCTTTCATCAGCACTAAACTTTTTGTTTTGCAGATGAAAATATCTGAAAATCAGAAACTAAAGAAACTATCATTTAAAAACTAAATATATTCAATGTCTGAAGAGAGTTTATTCTTTTTTTTTTTTTTTTTTTGGTTCATGTTGGAGGAAAATGTTTTTAGGTTCATGTTGGAGGATAATGTTTTTAGGTAAAAATCTAAACAAAACAAAATGCGTTTATTTCCAAAATGATTTTTCATTTTTTCATTAGCAAAAAATGGATTAATTTTATTAATTTAAAATGTGAAATTTCAGCATGTCTTTTAGATCTTCTTTTTAATTCCTAGGAAAATGCATGTACTCCACAGTGGTTTTGTACATACTACTGTCTTGAAACTAAGCCAGTAGTTTTACTATGTGCAGTCCCAGAGTTATGCAGTGGCATATCTGTGAAATCACCACTTTCTCTTCAGTCATTAAATAATAAAAAAATTCTAGATCCTTGCCACTTCATTGGATTGACATGGAAAGAAATTAAAAACATACCTCCCTTACTTTGCAAATATGTAGGCTGAGGTTGCCATTAATAAACTGCAGTAAAATACAGGATACCACAGCAATGTTTCCAAATATTCTTCCTTAGAAATGGACTTGCAGTTTTCAATCTTCAGATCAAAAAAGCAGTCAAATTACACACAGTCTTACCAGTAAAATTAAATAAGTAATGACCAAAAGATAGTTTTGAGATAACACTTATACTGCTCTACACAGAAAATGAGATGAAGTTGAGAAGATGGCAGAAGAGGGGAATTATGTGAAAAACAGCATAAATAGTTACTGTTTCACCAGAACTGTGGAATACTGATATGCACCTCAATTTTCATTTTAAATGCAACATATACAAGAGAGATATAATGATTACAAAATACTACTAAAGTTAGTGACAGTGTATAGTAATTTCATCCCCTAACTTGGCTTAAAACAGACACTGTTCAACTGTTTCTTCAATGACAGTTTTCTTTAGCAAGATGGCAAAGGGCAAAATCCAGAATAATTTTGGTTACATTTTAGTTCATGTTCGATCCTTTTAGTTTTTTATTTAAATCAACTAAAATCTTGAACTGTGAAAATAGGAAATTTTAATATCACTGATTAAATGTTTCATTAAGAACATATTATATTGTGTACTTAAGTGACCAGGGCTGGATGGATATGTTATCTACAGTAATTAAAGAACTGTGATGCTCTTGACTGCAATTTATCTTTTCCCCCAGCTTCAGTCATATATTTAATCTTTAGTGACAAAAAGGGTTTCACTTGTGAAAGAGTGAGGCCTTCAGCAGTTATCCCTACCCCCCGTAACTACATTATTTCAACATGCCAGTAATTGGTACTGTTTGAAGTGCATTATCCTTCTTAAGAGAAAAATTACATAAGGAGTCCAACAGCAGTTATATAAGTTGTTATGTTCCTGAGCATCTTCAGACTGATTTAAGCACATTCTTCATTTAAAACTTCGGCAACAGACGTGTTATATGAAGTGGAAACTTATATAGGAGCCTATCAAATTCTTTTAAAGATCATCACAAATTTGTTGCACTCTGTTATTAGGAATAATGAAAAATCTCATTTGCTTTCACCTAGCTGATCTATCACAGTTGAAGAAAATGGGGAAAAAAATGTAAATGTAAAAATGCAATGTAAAAAGAGATTGGCCTGCTTATCCAGCATAATAAAGGCTGTTTTACAGTGAAGTTACAGTGCTAACAGTGGGAGCATTATCTAACTGGGGAAGTACATATTAAAAATTAAAAATTATTTTAACTAAAATCCCCTGTGCTATAAATGAGCCAAGCTGTAAAAGTAGTTGTTATAATTAAATTAAGTTGCCAAAGAATTGCCATGATGTACAGTTGTAATAACAAGCTGTGAACACTAGATGGGGTACTCAGAGAAACATGGACGGGGTAAGGAGACGTTTCTAGAAACCTACACCGCAGCTGGTGTCAACATGCAAGACCCTGATTGGAAGATACGTCAACCAACAGGATGGGGTGATTCCAGGATGATTGGTCCAGAATGCTTGTCCATAAAGACCAATCAAAAGACTGAAAAAGCACCAATCAGTGAACGGATTAAGAAAAACACCAATCAGAAGAGGACAGAGGGTATAAAAGCCTACCAAGGCCTTTGTTCTAGGTCTTCCAAGGGAACGTGGGTCTTATGGACTACTCAGCTGTGGTTGCAATTTTCCTGGTCTTTAATGTTTACAAGATTAAAGTACTTCAATATCTGGATTTTTGAGTAGGTACTTGAGCGTATCTCAAGGCCTCAATCCTAGTTGTTAATTTTTTTTTAAAATAAATGAGTTCATCTACCCTGTATGTTAACATTTTTCAGCACAAAAGCTTGTTTGTGGATGCTGGAAAAGAGATTTTTCAGGTTTTGTGTTTGTTTTGGAAAACCAGCTTAAAAATTAAAAGCACAATCCTTAATACCAAAATATTCCTTTCTGAGAATGTCTCCAGAGCTGCAAAAATATGAAAGTGTTTCAAGATAATGAGTTGGGAAAACTGTTGGGGAAGGGCTGATGAAGAAGCCTTAAAACCATTTACATTTCATAGAACGAACTTTAACTTTCTTTTTCCTATATAAAAAAATTCGTCTATTGGGGATAATTGCACTGATGGCAGAACTGAGAAAACAATCTGTGATTTTGTTAGTTGCTCCAGAAGTCAACAAGCCTGACTTCTAATCCATGCCCAACAAATCTTTTGACAAGCTTGAAAACCATTTCCAAAGTGTATTAAATTGGATGAAGAAATTTTAAAGAATGAAAAAGAAGGCATGAAATACAGTGTCTCCATTAAAACAGAAAAAGTGGGAGAGAGAATAAAGAAAATTTGTTTCCAGGTTTGGTGCTTAAAATTCTTGTTTGCCTAGTAATGACTCTAGGATTCTTAGCATGCTGCTAACAGACAAGCAGCAAAACAATTTACTGGTTTACTGCCTTTGATTTTCTGCTTCTTGCAGTTGTACCATGTCAAACAAAAATAATTACGAATATGGCAGCATGCAAAACGGAGAAAACTTACTTCCAAACACCTATTTCACATGCACATCCTGTTTCAGGCTTCAGAGAGTAAATGGATAAAACACTGGGTTTAACTCTCAGGTCAAGGTTGGAGTCATAACTAAAATATGGATTTGCGTTGTAAAACTGTAAGACATGCTTGGTCACAAATACCATGCAGTTTTCTTCCCCCGAAGAGGTGTGAGTAAGCACATTAATGGAATTACCCCTCACTCTTCTGAAACGCAAATTAGAGTTTGATGATACAGCATAGCTCTTTCTAACTAAGAAAACTTCCTATAATTGAAATACCAGAGATCATATAGCAGGCATATTTGTATGCACAGCTCAAAGGACAAATGACTCAGATGATTAATGCAGAAGTGTAGAGAATGCTACTGCACTTGAAGTCTCCGAAAATTTTTATGAACATAATTCACTACACATCATCAACATACCAAAATTACAAAGCCCAATATTTTTTCTGTTACTTTTGAACTGGGAAATAAAACTCCATAAACAATTTTCTATTAAAAACAGAGACATACGAATGTTTAGGATGTACAGAACTAAAATTTCATTTTAAGTTGTTTAAGGTCATGAGCAATCTCAGAGCACAGTTGGTACTGTTGTGAAGCAATTTTGAAAAACAAACAAAAAAATAGCCCATACCTACCAAAAATACCATTCATTAGTACTCATTTTGTGAAGTTTCGACAGCACCCACTTTTCCATAAATCAAAATAAAAGGAACTTTTAATATAACTATCAAAGTAGGCATTACATAAGACTGCTAAATTGTCCAGTCATTAAATACTCTTCTCAAGTGTATAAAACCTTGACAACCTATTGAAGCTGAGATTTTCAATGAAAAACTTCATCTTCAGATATTCCTATTTCTGGGAGATACTTTGCATGGTTTTCAAAAATCAGGATAAACATAACATGGCTATTTCAGTCATTATTGATATTAAAATACCAACTACGTGTCCCCACTTGCAACAAGAAAAGGGAAGTTCCGGGAAAGGAAATTCTGTGGAAGGAAGGGAAGTTCTGGGAAGGGAAGGGAAGTTCTGGGAAGGGAAGTTCTGGGAAGGGAAGTTCTGGGAAGGGAAGTTCTGGGAAGGGAAGGGAAGTTCNGAAGGGAAGGGAAGGGAAGGGAAGGGAAGGGAAGGGAAGGGAAGGGAAGGGAAGGGAAGGGAAGGGAAGGGGAGGAAGCTGTATTTCCCAGGAGAACTGAAATTCTTAAATCGGTGTCTATAATCATAGAAAAAAAAAAAATTAATAGTAATAAAGAAAAGATGCTGAGTTTTTCTGGATCAAAGCTTGCCCAGAGCTTTCTCATGAAGGCAGAATGCAGAATTAAAACAAATATTACTAGAGATGTTAATTAGATAAAGCATCAAATATTCACCATCTCTATAAATTATTTTTGATTTCTTCAACTTCGTTTTTCTCTTTTACATTTCTCTTTACCTGAGAGAGATTGGTGAAAGAGCTACTGAAATGATACAGAAAAACTTTATATAAAAAGTTATCCTTCTAGCCTTCTCTCTTACTTTTTTGACCTGGTCTTCTAGTTTTAAATTTATCACCTAATTAGGCTCTCCAAACTTTAATTTTAGTAAATTAATAGCAATGCACAATTTTATATGTTCTTTATGAATTAGAAACATAGTTTAGCCTTTCTTAAGAGTCTGAAATTAATATTCTTGAGAACATGAGGGTCTGATTTATTCACTGAACATAGAAGGCTTAGTGCAGTCTCTTGTGAGAATCAACTGCAGGCAAACATTTATCAGTGTGAAGAGCACCAGCAGTCCCTGATGATATTCATGTGTTTAATACTCATAATCAATCACATTTACCAAAGAGTGATATTTTTTCATTTTGTATTCCTTAACTTCATACTGTCATTTTGTATTTGCTCGCCCCAACCTTCCATGCTTTTCAGGCAGATTCTGATTTATTAGCTGACTTGCTATCCCTATCGCTGCCTTATCCTTTCTTCTTTCAATCTAGAAAATGGTGAACATGGCCCATTACAAGGAAATTTGTCTTGATTTCCAATAAATTTAAAAGATATAGTAGCTTGAGTATAATAGCAAACGTAACTAAAACTATTAAATTGTGGCTCAAAATATCGAAAACCTTTGAAAAAATCTGTTTAACTAGTACCTAATTAGGGAAATTCCATTGTTACAAATAGATGGAAATTAAATACAGACATCTTGTTTACACTTTGGATAATGGCATTTGTATTGTCAATGCATGTAATCTAGTTATACGATGAAAAATTAGCTGGTAAAAATAGCGTATCCTCTGGTGTAAACAGCACACCTTCAAAATATGAACACAAAACTGCTGAAACTGTCTTACTTGCAGATTTGAATTTTTAGCATTGTTATGTTTTTCCAATGGTGAAAATCAAGAGTTTTGGAGCAAGGTGATCACAAGAGCAATTTAAAATACGTGGCTCTAACTTCTTAAGGACTTCCAGTTCATTATTTAAACTGAATCTTTTAACCTTGGACTAACTAACTTGTATTCCAAATTGGAATATTTTCCCTCTCAAATATTTTTAAAAGTCCTTATCCTGAGAAAACTATTAAAAGTATAAGTCCATGAAATATTTCATAATTTTATAAGAACACCAAAATTATTTAGCAGGAGGACAGCTCTAGGATATTGTTTTTTCATTTGCAGTCAGATAATGGCAAAATAATATTTGTTTTCCATTTGAACAGAAAAATTAAGCACCCTTTTGTTCCAGGAACATAAGACACAGTAAGGCTTGTTAGCAACTATGTCTAATTGTCTCTGGGCAGAAAACAGTCCTTCCACGAAAGCCACTGATCTTTAACAGCCTCACGAACCACAAAGCTCAAAAAAGAAGTGGAAATCATGTCAGTAATTCTGCTTCTCTTGCAGCCAATTAAAAATTTCCAATTAAATCTAGTAGGTTCTGAATATCATCTGCTGTCTTTCATTGTGCAAAGATGGGCATTGATGTACAGCCCATGGAATACTCATTTTCCCAATGTCCAATGAATGCTGGTACATGCTACCTCCAGTTCAGTGAAGTTCTTAGGGACTGAAGACCTTCAAATTTTCTGCCCAGCCTACCACATGACTGATTATTGGCTCAGATTCCTGTCACACAGCAGCATAGTAAGAAGGCCTCTTCTGCTTTGTGTTTCAGTGCCACACAGTTAAGGAAAACACGATGTAAGTCTTCTGGTAGTTTTTCAGAATGTATCCATGAAATAAATAGTACAAGATGGCAAGTCACAAGTTACCCTCATTCATCTAAGAAGCATACCTATGTCTTCTGAATGGGGGGTGTCTTTCCTCCATCTCTCCCACCTCCAAACCTACCATGAACTCCTCTCAAAATTAATAGAAAAACTGTTTGCAAAAGTCGAGGGTTGAGACCTGTCTATTTAAGCAGGCAAAATCCCTAAAGGCACCCTTGAAACTGAGGTATCAGAAGCAAGTGATGTGCTGATCCAAGAGCTGGCTGACTCTAATTCACCAGATTGTACTAGTGTGCTATTTTTCTCAGCAAGCAAACCAAATTTACATTTCACAATTGCATTAGATGTGTGTATGGAGTTAATAAGAAATAAAATATGTGGTTATTTAAGGGATCCCAAGGTCTTTGCTTTAATTTTTCAGGGTTGGTATTTGAAGTGCAACTAAGAGAACCAGAATTGATTTTAGAAGTGATTCTTCACTGTAAGAGCTGAAAGAAGTGGCAAATCACACTCAGAAACCTTAATGTGAGCTGTAACCTTATATAATGCCATGGTAAATCTTAGTTCTGAGCATCCAACAAAAGCTGCAGCAAAGTGCAATACAGCTGTTTTTCAAACCATCTGTCATGCTTTTAAAATTATTTTTATTACAGTTTTTTCCTTCATCTTTTAAAATTAAAACTGAGGGGTCTTATTTTCCAAATTAGGTGGCTTCTCCATAATACTATGTTCAGTACTTTTTTTCTTTGTCTGATCTTCTCTTAAATTTTACTCTATTTAGTTCTACCATCCTAATCTCTTCTCCCTTTTGCAATTTTCTCTTCTGTTCTCTATATACTAAGGTATCTGTTAACTGTGTTATTTTCTCAGGTGGTGGGTTGACCCTGGCTGGATGTCATGTGCTTACAAAAATGGCTCTATCACTCCCTTTCCTCCCCTGGATAAGCAAGAGAAAATAAGATAAAAACCTTGTGGGTTGAGAAAAGGATGAGGAGAGATCACTCACTAATTACCATAGTGGATGAAATGGACTCAGCTTGAGGAAATTAACTAAATTTCTTAACAGAGAAGGATAATGAGAAATAAAAACAAAGTGTAAAAATACCTTCCTCCTAACTTTCCCTTTTTGTTCCCAGTTTTCAACTTTATTCCCAATTCTTAACTCCTTCCCCTAACAGTGCCAAAGGATGGGTAATGGAGGTTATGGTCAAGTCACCACACATTGTTTATACCGTATTTTCTTCCTCAGGGGGAGTGATGCGACAGCCTGTGACCCGGCTAGCCACACGGTGCGTCAATGCACGCAGGCTGCGTGTCAAGGTGTNGACCCGGCTAGCCACACAGGGGATGGATGCACGCAGGCTGCGTGTCAAGGTGTGGGGACCGACAGCTGGGGGAGCCGCAGACTGTCAGTCCTACCGTGGGTCGGGTGCGCACGGCCAGAAGCTGTCGGAGAGGCGGCAAAGGGAGCGAGGAGGCTGCTGGTTTGAGATTCCCGGTCAGGGTTTATTGAGGAAGTGGGGGTGGAGGAGATCCCACCAGCAGGGTTCAGGGACCAGAACAGCCCCGAGCACCTCTGTGCAAGGGTTTTTAAAGGGGGTGGAATCAGGGGGTGGGTACAAGTCAATGGCCAATGGGGTACATTCAGGGGAGGAGAGAACAAAGGGGCCCATCCAATAGAGAACTGATGGGAGGAGGAAGGGGTTACAGTAACCAATGGGGAACCGAGGAACAGGGAACATTCTGGAGAAAGGGTAGGGGTTACAGTTGATGGGCAGGTCGAGGAGGGAAGGGTTACAATGATTGAAAGGGAACATTCGGGAATAAAGGGAGGGGTTACAATAATTGACAGGGAAAGGGGTGGGTACAAACAACAAAGGGATAAACCATTTTTAAACTTTTAGGGGGAAAACAAAACACAACACAACAGGGGAGGACTATTTCCCCTGCTCCAGTTTGAGGTTCTTTCCATTGAAGATAGCCCTCCTCAAACTCCTCAAAAATTAGTTCTTCCCTTCCCATGGGCTGCAGTTCTTCATGAGCTGCTCAAGTGTGGGTCTTTTCTATGGGCAGCAGTCTTTCAGGCATAGTGTACTCCAGAATTGGTCCCCCACAGGATCACAATGGAAACCCGGAAGACCTGCTACAGCGTGGGCTCCTGTCTTCACATGGCTACAGGTCCTGCCAGTAGCCTGCTCCAGCACAGGCTTTTCATGGAGTCACAGCCTCCTTTGGGCACATTCACCTTCTTGGGTCGTCCACAGGCTGAAGGTGGATCTCTGCTCCACCATGGATCTCCATGGGCTGCAGGGGCACAGCTGCCTCACCATGGTCTGCACCATGGCCTGAAGGGGAATCTCAGCTACAAGACCTCCTCCCTCCCCTTTGGCACTGACCTTGGTGTCAGCGGAGAAATTTGTCTCACATATTCTCACGCCTTTTTTCTCTGTCGTAGTCAATTTTTTCCTTTCTTAAATGCATTTTCCCAGAGGCAGTAACACCTTGACAAGGGCTTAGCCTTGGCAAGGGGTGGGTCAGTCTTGGAACTGGCAGGCATTTACTCTTGTTAGACATGGGGGAAGTTTCTGGCACATTCTCAAAAGAAGCCACCCCTGTAGCCCTCCTCCGTACCATAACCTTGCCATGCAAACCCAGCCATCTCATTAGTGTACTTTTCCCTCTACTCTCATTGTTGCTGCCTGTGCAAATTTTTGCTCCCACAGTTCATAATTACCCCAACAGTCAAGTGAAAGGAAAGATGTATACCTCTTTCTTCCTCTTGGTGCCTGTCACAACACTGTGAGTCAGGAAGGACAAGGCACAAAAAGGAATAGTGTGTATGCTTTTCTGTTTCAAGTGCATGTTATATTCACCATGATCTGACATAGTGGTCAATTCCGATAGAATTCTGAGGCGAGGCAACAAGAAAAGTGTAGTTTAGATTTTTTTTCTTATATATGATCATTCTAGTCTGATTTGATTGGCAGTGAACTGAAGTAGTTTCCCCAAGTCTATCTGGACTTGTATAAACCATGTGACGCTGTCCTGCATGACATCCTTGTCTCTAAACTGGAGATACATGTATTTGATGGATGAATTGCTAAGTGGGCAAGGAATTGGCTGATGGTCCCACTCAAAGAGTTGTGATAAACAGCTTGATGTGCAAGTGGAGTCCAGTTATGAGTGGTGTTCCTAAGTATTGGGACTGGAACTGGTTGCCATCTTTGTAGGCAACGTGAATTGCGGCACCGCGAACTTTCCGCTCCGCACCGCTGTCCCTGCAGAGTGCCTCTGAAGGGGTGCGCACGCTGGAGGAATGGCAGCGTCACGGTAACTTGGTGAACGGCAAGCCAACGGCGGGAATAAAGGACAGAGAGACTCTCTGGTCTGCAACACAGGGTATTTATTCCCGGGAGGCAAGGGCCAAAGAGCCCCGAACAACAGAGGGTTCTGGATTATAAGTGATAGGCAGGTAGGCGGGATCCAGGGTAACAAACCAATGGGAATAGGGAAGGTAGGAGGGTCCAGGGAGGAGCAAAGGGCCCTGTGCCCTATCAGGGCACAGGGGGAGGAATACATCAACTGGGTACCAATCCGGGGGAGAACAAGGGAGAACCTTCTGGAACCTAGGTGTGAACTGGGGATGATTGACGGGAAGATTGATGGGACTTAGGGAAGGTTCTGGAAAGGAAAGAGGGAAAGGGTGACATCAACAGGGGATGGTGAGCAACCGTGGGGGGGAGGAGGAGACTACACCACTGTCTCCTCCCATGGCGTCCATTCAGGATCACCATGGGATGCAACAATGAATAGTGGGATCAAGTGCACGTTCTGTAAGACTGCCAAAAACATGAAGCTGTGTAGCTGATGTGCTTCAGGGAAAGGATGCCATCCAGAGACACCTTGACAGGATTGAGAAGTGGGCCCATGTGAACATCATGAAGTTCAACAAGGCCAACTGCAATGCAGAGCGAGGGCAATCCCAGGCACAAATACTGGCTGGGTGGAGAAAGGATTGAGAGGCCCTGAAGAGAAGGAATTGGGGATGTTGGTTGATGAAAGAAACTCAACATGACCCAGACATATGCACTCATAGCTCAGATAGCCAACTGTATACTGGGCTGCATCCAAAGCCATGTGGCCAGCAGGGTGAGGGAGGGCATTCTGTGCCTCTACTCGGTTCTTGTGACACCCCACCTGGAGTGCTGTGTCCAGCTCAATGCAGCCCCAACATGAGAAAGGACATGGACCTATTGGAATGAGTCCACAGGACGCCATAAAGATGATCAGAGGCCTGGAGCACCTCTTTTATGAAGGCAGGCTGAGACAGTTTGGGATGTTCAGCCTGGTGAACAGAAGACTCTGGCAAGACCTTACAGAAACCTTCCAGCACTCAGAGAGGGCCTACAAGTGTCATTGTTTAATCCCAGCCAGCAACCAAGTACCATCACACATCTGCTCACTCATTTCCCCACCACTGGGATGGGAGAGAAAATTAGGAAGAGTAAGAGCCAAAAAATCGTGGGTTTGAGACAAGGATAGTGTAATAGGTAAAGCAAAAGTTCTGTTCTCAAGCAAGGCAAAACAAGGAATTCTTTCACTACTTCCCATAGGTAGGCAGGTGTTCAGCCATCCCCAAAAGAACAGGGTCTCATCACATGTAGTAGTCACTTGGGAAAAAAAAACTCCATCATTCCAAACATTCTCCTTTCCTCCTTCTCCCTCTCAGTTTATGTACTGAGCATGATGTCAAATGGTCTAGAATATCCCTTTGGTCAGCTGGAGTTACCTGTCCTGGCTGTCCTCCAGTTTCCTATGCACTCCCAGCCTCCTCACCAGAGTGGCAGTACTAAAAAAAAAAAAAAAAAAAAA
>VZSE01004327.1:651065-662254 GCA_013398275.1 Promerops cafer | reverse complement strand
AAAAAAAAAAAAAAAAAAGCAGAAAAGGCCTTGGGTTTCTGTAAGCTCTGCTCAGCAATGACAAAGACATCAATGTTGTGTTCAACATAAATCCAAAACACAGCCCCATGCCAGTCACTGGGAAGAAAATTAACCATACCCCAGAAAAAAACAGCACAAGAAAGCTAGAGGTGGACATTTAGCAAGGGGATGCAGTGACAGGACAAGAGTGATTGGATTTGCACTGAAGGAGAGTAGATTTAGTTTAAATATTAGGAAGAAATTCTTTAGTGTGACGTGGTGAAGCAAAGGAACAGGTTGCCCAGAGAAGCTGTGAGTGCCCCATCCAGTGTTCAAAGCCAGGCTGGGCAGGTTTTTGAGCAACATAGCAGAGATGAAGGTGTCCCTGTTCATGGCAGGGATATTGAAACTATTTTACCTTTAAGATCCCTTCCAACCCAAAGCAATTCATGATTCTCTGAAGTCTGTTTTTCACATGACAGTATTTCCTGAGTGTCTATTCTTTTCTCAACCCATGCACCTCTATTTTCAGATTTTTTCCCTTGCTCTTTTAAGAAAGTGGAGTGATAGTCTGGCTTGGCAGGCATCTGGCAGCCAAACAAGGTGAACCCACCTCGTATTTGAAAATTGGTGCCAACTATAACTTTGTGTCTGATTTCCATACTTGAAATACACCAAATACACCAAATTGCTATGAAATTAATATGTATGTTAAGTGATGCACATGGAACTATTGCATTTTGTCGTAAGTAAAGTACCATACACGTAACCTAAAATCCAGTCAAGGAATCCTTATGATAGACTCAACTAGTATGAACCGTTCACCATTGTACAGCCAACTTAGGGCACATTCACAGTTCACTTGGAAGAGAAAATAAAACTCATTTGTTCACAAACAGCTGTGACTCAAGTAAACTAAAAAGCAGTTCCCTTGTTCATTGCACAAACATTAGAACTAGATTTTCATTCTTAAAAGCACATTGCTACCATACATACTTTTTAAAAATACTAGAACTGTGGATCAATGGAAGGCTGAAACAAGGAGGACAGGGAAGGTAGTTGGCTGCATGTTAGTTAACCTAGATGTGACTGCAACCAAACTACTATAAGTGGTATTGTCCACTGACACTTCTGTAGCTGAGAGGATCACCTCTTACAGAGTTTCCCAAATTCCTTAAGCATTCAATATTTTCTGTCAACAGGCAAAAAGTGAAGTATTGCTCTGAACTCATATAAAAATGCCTGTATCTGTAATTATCAACTTCATTTAGTATATTAATTTTTTGTAGTATTTGAGATCTTGTTTCATTACCAGAGCTGATGTTTCAATTTTTTAGTAATCTGAAAGCCATTTATTTCCTTCATCCTGCCAAATTAATTTCATACAGGCAACATGAGTTTAGGGACTTTATATCAGTGTTGTTGATTGACCATAGCTTTAGAAGCACCTTTGTGATTCTGATGTCTTTGGATGAGATGTGTCCTCTGGATTTTTGAAAGAAAGCTTTTAATCATAGAGAATGAAGCTACTCTGCTTCAAGCCTCTTGGGGTTAGTTTGATAATAGATTTTCTCCCATAGCAGTGCTCATTATCTGTAGTCAAAGCCAACAGTTTGATTATCCCCTTCCTTTCAATTAGGTCTTTGCACCCATGGGGCCCAGGCGTGTTGCTGTATTGATATAAGTTAACTTTCAAGCTAGTTTTGCAAGGTATCACAAGGATGGGTTGATCAGTAGAGCTTCAGTCTTATCCAGCTACAGATTCATTCAGTCACTGAGAAGGATCAAAGATAACCACAAAATAACCCTTTAGTTAAGACCTAAGAAACACATGGCAAGATTTGGAGGACAATTCTGTGTCAAAGACGTGTGGCTAGTTTATATTGATCTAAGACCCTAATGAAAATACTGTAGAACAATGGGAAAGCATTGTACTGAGATTATTTTGTGACTCTTGACATGAAAATTCTATTAGATTAGCAGTATCTCCAAAATCAGCACAAAACCTTTCCTGTACCACCTCCATTAAAAATGTGGGTTTTTTTTCCTTCTAACCTCCTGTTTATGACCTTGTTTAAATAAAGGAGAGAACAAATACCTGCAAGTCTGACACTTGCATGCAACCTAACTTCTAAATTATTCCTTATCATCACTACAATAGGAAAACCTGAAATAGCCCTTATGGGATCTGAAAACACTGTACCATGTACTTCTAAAGTTTACACAGTGAATATCCCAGAAAGTTACTAGAATTATTAAACACATCCAATAATTGGGCAAATTGGGGGAAAAAAGGAAAGAAAAAAAATTATTGCATTAAACCCACAGCTTGGTTCAGACATAAATGAAAGATATATGAAAGATATATAGATATATGCAAATGGTATATAACCAGTGTCATTTTGAATCTAAGTATTAACAGTATAATGGTGACAGTTTGGAATGAGTGAATGAAGCCATTTATCTCTAAATATCTTCTGGGTTGAAAAAAATTCAAGAATAAAGAAGGCTTGTAAATTGCTATTACTGTGCCTGAAAAAATACATAATCTGAAAAAAATGCAGAGCACATTATGCATGGCAGTAAATGTGAAGAGAAGATTCGTGGAAGTGCAGAGGAAATAAGGATTTTCTGGTGGAGAAGTGAGAAATATTGCTTCTTGATAGAGGAATACAAAGATTTTGAGAGCCTGTGTCAGAGGAATAAAAGACATGTAAGGGGGGATGAGTTTAAGAAATTACTCTAGGTAAGGCAGCAGCTTTGCTGGTGCAGACACATAATCATAGAATTATAGAGTGGTTTGAGTTGGAAAGAGTTTAAAGAACATCTAGTTCCCACCCTCTGTCATGGACAGGGACACCATTCTCTAATTGAGATTGCTCAGAGCCCCATCCAGCTTAGCCCTGTACATTTCCAGGGATGGAGCCTCCACAGTTTCTCTGGTCAGCCTGAGGCAGTATCTCACCACCCTCCCAACAAAGAATTTTTCCCTAATATCTTATTTAAACCTATCCTCTTTCAGTTTGAAGCCATTGCCTCCTTGTTCTGTCACTACATGCCCTTGTAGATAGTTTCTTCACCTTTCTTGTAGGCTCCATTCAGGCACTGCAAGGTGACAATTAGGTCACCTTGAAGCATTTTCTTTTCCAATCAGGTGTATCTCGCGACTCTTCTTTCACAGAGGAGGACAGCCTGTAAAGAAAGGGTTATAACTCTAAGTGTTCTGCACTGAGGACACAGCAGGAGTGAGGTGGGTGAGAGTGAGCCATCACAGGGGTCTTTCTGTATCCTAGTAGGAAAGGCTCAACAGGAAATTAATTACTAAATAACTGCTTTCATAAGACTGAATAAGAAGAGGAATAAAAGTAGCAAGTATCAGCTTACAACACTTCAAGTCTGGGCACCGCATATTCATACATCATCAGGCAGAGTGCTGGTGTATTTTCCCATGGCATGCTATGCAGAGCAGGTCCTGTCCATGCAGAGAAACTCCCCCTTTCATTCATTTGAGGTCATGTGTAATTTCCTTACAATAGGACAACTCTACTCCTAAAGATTTTCTCAGAAGAACTCTTTAACATACAGTTGACAAGGGCAAGATCATGCTGGAGGAGTTAGGCAGTGACAAGCAAGAGATGCCTGCAGGCTCCTCCAGTACCAGCTGTGGGTTGAATCTGTTCCATGGACAAAGGATACATGTGACACAACACAGCACAGCATAGAACAGCACAGCACAGCATGGCACAGCCTGATGGCCCCATTGGATGTGTGGTGCTTGCCCAGGCTAGCTGTCCTATGGGTCACTGGCTCCGAAATTCAATGGGCTTCTAGTTAGGATCAGTGTAGTATACTGACCTCCTCTGTCTGCTTTCAATCCACTTGCCAAGGAAATGAAGGTTTACAAGCCTTTCTCTCTCCTCCCCTTCTGTGAAAAGTGATCTCAGAAACATCCCTCTGCTTTTGGATGTGTCTGACTTCACCACCCTCCCTAGTCTCTGTCCCACATCATGCAAAAAACCTGACCCTGAATGAAGACAGAAATCCTCTCTTTACCCTCCATACATGTCAAGGTCAGGGTAAAAGGTGATTGAAATAACGAAGTACATGCTCATAACAAATGACAACTAAGGAAATTACATAAGAATACACACCACATCCTGTTATGGAAGGGAAATTGGATGGAGATAAAGAGTATAGTTAGGTAGGGATAAGATCAGAATGATGAGAGAATTTAATTTTAAAAAGGTAAATTTTTCCTGTGATTATCATCCTACACAGTTACGAACATAAATCAACAAACCACATGTAAACTTTGCTGCATCTACATTCCCATGAAAAGGAACTGTATCCTCAATAACTTTATTAGAAGAATCATTAAATCTGCATGAAAAAATGCCAGTGTCAGTTTGACAAAGTTTAAGTCTTTCTTCTCCATGGATGGATGAAAAAAACCCCAAGAAACAGTTTGAAAGTGCAGATTAAATCTATTTATGCTTACTAGCATTTGTGAACAGTTGATTTACTGCTCAGGAAAAAGTATATCAACAGATACAGTTTGCTTCATTATGTGTGTAATAAAGAAGTTAATGTTTTTTCTTCCCTTTTGTAGCCATAGTAAATGAAGATTTGCATTCTGGGTAGGGCTTTCTCTTGTGGAAGCAGCAGAAGCCTAGACCAACAATCCCTAAGCCCCAAACCTTGTTAAATGCAGTTTCAGTCCTGGGGACCTAATGTACTGATTGCTTCCCAAGAAGGAGTCTCATTGCCTGCTCCATTCCGTCCTATTACTGAAGGTCTAATCGTGTCTATTATGCTGTTCAGTTTCACAGGTGGTTTTTGGGTGGAGAAGGATGTAAAAGGAAGCAGGGAGCTCAAGGGGAGGGAGATGGGGGAGGACAAGAAGAAACAAAAGTGTATGACAGGGAAAAAACCCACAGGCTTCAACTACTGAGAAATGAACTGATAAGTGAACTGCTATGTGAGATTATATCTAAACCACCAAGTGTGTTATTGTAACAAGGCAGAATGGCAATGGTACCAATTTTGTATTCTTCTCCAAGCAAAAGAGAACCAATCATTCTTTCAAAATCGTAGGTACTGGATATTGAAAGCTTCACAAGGCCTTAGCTCAACCGAACAAATTTTAGTATGAAAAGAAAGAAAGGGGCGCAGGTGGGAAGTGAAGAATTTTTTAACAATTTTGTAAAGTTTCACTTATATTTTGGCTGCCAAAAGCCCTTCTCAGACTTCTTTTTCCAAATATAACACAAATATCACATGCCATACTATGCTTTTGTGTAGCCTAGATTAAGGCTATTATCATGGCCTAATAGAGCTCAGAATGAGAGGAGGGGAGGGAAGGGGAAAGAAACTCATTATTTTTAGATGGCTTTGCTTTTCCCATAGGGTTCCTATAGATCCTACTTAGCAGCAACTCATTCCAGCACTGATTAAGTGGGAAATACACAGAATCTCAAAAGGTCAAACCTATAATCAGCTGCCCTAAGGGGTTGACATGGAAAACTTCTCAATACAAGTTCAATTTATGGCAATATTATAACATCTAGTCAGTGATAAACAATGAGGGAAAGAGGGGAGACTCCTAACAGCTTCTTAGAATGCCTCAGCATTACAGTATTTGGCTATGTCCAGGTTCTGTGTGGGATATCAATTATTGTTTTCTCTCAGTTTTTGGATGTTGATAATTTTCTTTCCAGGTGCTGAGGGGAATGCATTTATAATAAGCTAAATCTACATGAGACATACACACTGCCTACTGCTGAGAGAATAATTCCCAAGTTGATCTAGAGAGAAAGCATGGAAAACTGAGCTCTCTCAGAGACATGAAAGAAGAGAAGGAAAAAGAGAGACAAATTACTTAATAAACCCCTTCTAATTATTTGGGTGAAACCAAGTTTTTGAATACTGATTATTTTCATGCGTGTGTGTTATGATAACAATTTAAACACAACTGGTTATTTCCAAATGGTCTCTGTTAAGCTACTACTTCACCTCTTGTGAATCATTAATACACCCCTGCAAAGCAGAGCCTGATTCAGCTACTCTGGAAGCAAGGCAGACACTCTTTCATTTCAACAGGATCTGAAAGCCTCAAATGAACATGCAGCTTAAACCACAGGAAATCTGGCAGCAGGATTTTTTTTTTTTGTTTAGCTTGGTTTACAATATATGCATTACCTTCCAGGACTGACTCTAGGCACAGGCTAAGTGGGCAGTTGTTTACAGCTGAAAAAATCACGGGGAGGAGAATAGCTGTTGCCCTACTACTTACATTTCCTATGCCAGAGCTGTGGAAAAACTGGACTGACTGCTGTTCTGACTGTTAGGGTGGTGCATCCTCAGCAAAGATGCCATCACAGTCTTTCATATTTCTCTTCCTCCCCAGGCAAAAGAAAAAACTGCTTGCCCTGCTCTCCAAAGTTCTTTCACTCATTTTTCCTCAGCTCTTTTTTGTTTTCTCACTTCTTCTTTCTATGCCAGAAGCAGCCAGGTCTCTTTCCTCTCTCATTGGAATAAGAAAGGCAGTTTCGGTTTTACAGCAGAGGTGCCTTGAACTATCCATGCTTCACTTACTTTAGCTAAGTGCAAAGCAGTGCTGAATTGTACAGTTTCAAGCACTCTCCAGTATAAGTTTCAAAGCTGTGGCACAGCTGCGTTTTTATCATTATGGGAATGCTCTGAATGCTCCCAGCATGTCTCCACAAAGTCCCGTGGATATCAAGAACCATTTCAAAATAGGCCTTTACCAAGTCATAATTGAACCTGGATTACTTTTGTCAGCCTTCCCAGGTGACAACTCTAAAATATTTGCAAATTCACTACATAGGTATGAGGCTGTTATTTTGTGTAGTATGCACGTGGTCTGATTATTTCATTGTGTAATAGAACTGTCAGGCTGGCTCCTCTATTCTGCAATATGTACTTTAGAAACAGATAAAATTAGGAGCGAAGGCTCAGAAAAAAGTCATCAAAGCGACCAAGATAGAGGGGACTTTAAGCATAAATACATCTTGTCTTTCAAAATAAATAACCCAGATCAAGAATCAAAAGGAGAAATCATAAAGCTAGCCTTTGGAAAAGACAAGTACCACATGATTTTGCACAGAAGGTGACTTACCAGAGGGATGTATCTGACACATTACACTTACTGTGTATCCTGTATATTTCAAAGAATTAAAAAAAAAAAAAAATCCTAAAAATAAAAAAAACCCCCAACACAACTCTACCAAAAACTACTGCTATGGCTCTAAATTACAAAAAAGCCTCCCAAAACAAAACCGCAATCAAAAGACCCCAAAGTTTTTTAATGTTTTCCTGTTTTCCAAAAGAAATTTGTTTTCAAGGTTAGATTCCCAGGACCTACATGGAAATAAATATAGTTACATTCAAGTAATAGGATTTGGAGCTTCTAGATACATAAAAAGAGATACGTGAAAGGAATTTAGGATGCACTGATACAGGTTAGAACACTTACCTGTGAAAAGAGCTATTTTAGTTATTAAATTTCAAACACGCTGAAATTATGCTTTTAATTTTTCTTACAGTAAGCAGTACCCTTATCCCCATCTACCCTGTGAAGAAGGAGAAAGAAGTATTGCAAGGTTTACCACATTAATGTGTCATAGCCTGAAGTTAAGCTTTTACATGAAGCTTATGTCATGACAAACTTTGTACTACAGTAACATTGTTCCAAAATTCTATTGCAGTGCATACTGTGTAAGGGTAGATCAAAACAATTTTCAAGTTTTGAAAAGTTAGTAGTGATTTTCAAGATAGTTTCTAATGTGCAAGGAAGACTGAGCAAAAGCTGTCAAATGTCATAAAAATACTGTAGATTTTAGTGGTCACAGAGCACACGTAATTCACTTCACTTACTATCCGGTCAGGATGATGCACCTTTAGTACAAATGAGAGCCAAACTCTCACAGCTGAAGATTGAAGCAATCCTCAGCTCTTACTGAAATGAAAACTAATCACGATCAAACTCCTTACAGAGATGTGGAAACAATTACCTCCTCAGTTTAGCTCTTATTCTTATGAACTCAGCTACATATGGCTATGGTCAGGTAGTATGTTGCACACCACTGTGGAAATATTCAATGCCCCATCTTGTATATCCATTTTACAGTTTTATCTTGCACTGCAAGGAAACTAGAACTTCAGCATTATAAATTCCTCCTCTGACACTGCTCAGTTGAGCAAAGGCCAGAGCTACTTTGCAGGCATGACCACAGAATTTCTGGTGATCAGACAATTATATGTAGTGTCCATTTCATCCTCACTACAACAAATGCAAATAGATACTAAACTTAGATGAGTTCTGATCTGTAGCCAGCTCTGTTAGCCTCAGACAGGCTGCGGACTAACCCTGACACCTTCCCGAGGAACGTCCCCAAAAGGCAACCGGATAGCTGGGTCCAAGCACTGAACTGTGCTACTCTAAGGAAGCCGATGAGCAAAAGCAAGAGAGAAAGGGGTCCTCTTCATGAAGTCCCAGCAGCTTCACTAGAGCACACTGAAGGGCTTCAGAAGCAACGAACAACTACATCAGCAGCCGGTCCAGGGATTACATAGGGATCAGGGGAGGGGTGGCTTAGGGTCCAGGGGCCAAGGGGTTGTGGGCACAAGTGAGGAGCAAAGGTGGGCACAAAGGGCCTCACTCGATAGGGGTGAAGGGGAGGAGAAACAACAACTGGGGGACAAACCCGGGTACAGAGAACATGGGACATTCTTGAACTGGGGAGGAGACAAGGGACGACTGAAGGGTGACACAACTTGGAATAGGGAAGGTTTGGGAAGGTTGGGAGCAGCAAAGGTGATGTAACTGGGGGTGGGAGAGCTACCAAGGCAGGAGCTAGGAGAGACTACATGGTAGTTTCCTCCCACAGCACCCATTGGGATGTGCTGTGGGATGCCATGCTGATCCGTACTATTTCCTGCTTTAAATTTGACTCACTTAACTTCAATCTTGAAGTTGCTTTTCTAGTTCAATCTCAGTCTTCACACTTTTTTAATAGGAACTTGACAAACTTAGGACATATTCCTTTATTCTCTTTTATTTGAATTAAAGTGAACTTTCTTTATTGAGCTCACGCTGATTTATGACTTTATTCAGAGGTATCTGCAGTGAAAAGATGCTAGTGTTTTGCCTGTGTCAGATGAAGTAACTGCAGCCTTTTGTGGATATTAGATTTTAACATATGAAATGTCTTTGTCTTTTCCATTTTTTTATGTACTTTTCAAAATTCAGATATTTCAACAAATCACAAATGACCATCAGCCCTAACAGCTCTCAGAGATGGTAGCATCACAAAAGCAACCAATTCTAATGGCTTCTATACTGGTGAAAAAAATGAAAAAAANAAAAAAAAAAAAAAAAAAAGAATGGAGAAACCACAGACACATGTCAGGTTGGGGTACACCCTGTTCATATTTATCAATCATTCTGTGACTTGGTAAACCAAACCATAACCCAGTAAAAAAAACCCATTAGTTTTAATGTGTATCAATACCCTGAAACAGTGTGCCCCAAGATAGCAATACTTGGACGCCCAGAGGTGAGGGAGGGACATGAGAACATGAGTGAGTGACCATTGACAAGACAGAGGAAAACCTGTTTCTTTTGCAGTGATATGGGCTTGAAACAATCAGGAAAATACAAGGCAACACTGCTTAAAGAAAACCAAAACCCTTGGAAAATGCTCTCTGAGAATTTTACATTTAAACTCAGTCTTATTGGTCAGCTTTGGAGTAATTCTGAGCTTTTAGGCCTTGGATGACAGAGAATAACTTCCTTTCATAAATGAATAATTTTTCTACTTATAGAAAATGAGCAAACCCCAATCAGTTCATAAGTGGTTGACTTTCAGTGCCAGGAATGAACTGTTCACTGTTCAGTGGGTCAGTGTAACGGTTAGGAATCCAGTGCCAAGTATGAATTGCCTTGCTGCTCTGGGATCCAGAACAGATCTCAGCTAAAATAAAAATATTTTGTTACAAAATTCTTGATTCACTGAAATGGAAAAAAAAAATTAGTTGGAACTAATAGCAGTTTTGACCAGAAACAAAATTTCACAAATCTAGATGAAAGTTCCAGGGATACCAATAACCTTGATTAAGAAAAAGCCCAGTAGTTAGAGCATTTACCTAAATATCAATGATTCAGTCATATTTTTCTTTGGCTCAGTGCTTTAAGCACTTAAATATGAACTGGGAGTGACACTGAGTTCAGCAGATAAAGGCTATTCACAACTCCAAGGTCTTTTTCTTATAGGCTTTTTAAATTATTTTTTTCCAGTTGGGCTTAATCTAGGGTTTTAATTTCCTTAACCTAAACCTCACTGAGAAGTAAACTCAGACAACAGCTGTTAATTTGCTAAAGAAAAGTGGATTAAGGCACTTTTTTCCCTCTCTGCCCCATCCAGCACCAAAAGCTCCATTATGACTGACATAAATAATGTTGATGGAGATAACAAGCCATTCTAAGGCTGTGTATCTTGCTTTTCTCCTGTGAATTATTAATTTCCTTGGAATCTGGGGTAAAGATGAAGATTGAGACTATGGAGAATTTCATTAACATAACAGAATGGGCTTATTTTTGACATGCTTCTAAGAAATGAAGGCATGTTTGGTCACTCTTAATAGAGAAAATGCACATGCATTTCCTTTCAAATGTCAAGCATGGTATAGTATAAGTTGGGAACGGGATGGAGAAAGCTAGAAAGCAGATAAAATCCTAGCAATCCTAGCAGATAGGAAAAAAATGGCAGTTTGGAAAGATTATACATGTCGTCTACAACACAAAGATGTGTGCACTTGTTACTAAGCTCACACATTTTTTTATGTGGTCCTGTGATAAGCCACTCATAGTACTTACATCAGGGCAATGACTGTTTTCTGACTTGGCACCTGACTTTCTCATTTCACAAACCACTTACAATGCAGTCCACATGCAGCTGTCTTATATCAAATTTAAACTCAAGCTAGTGCAGTCTACTCGTTTATAAAGTGCTGTTCTGTCCCTGACAGGCATTGACCTATGAGTGACATTGATGGATGATTGAATCCAAATGAAGCTTAAGATTTTTTTTTTTACCTGTAATACCTTGTTTTGCTATATTAGAATTCATGCTTCTGGGTATTTTGGAGCAAGGACGGAAGTGAAAAAG
>VZSE01004327.1:644250-650873 GCA_013398275.1 Promerops cafer | reverse complement strand
GAAGGAAGGAAGGAAGGAAGGAAGGAAGGAAGGAAGGAAGGAAGGAAGGAAGGAAGGAAGGAAGGAAGGATTAGGTGGGAAGGATGTCACTGGCCTTCCCTCTCCCCTCACTTTTCTATTACTTTTAGCAAGTAGTTTAGATAGCCTTTGTAGCTCAGCCTGGAAGTTTACATTAGAATTGGTCTGAGGGAACCTATGCGGGCTCTACATGGCTACCTTTCAGAGGAACCTAAGGGTTACTAAAACTAAACTAAAAGTTTCACCAATGGGTTTCTGAAGAAACAGAAGGTGTGTATCTATTGGGAAAATAGCTAGGAAGGAAAATCAGGCAAAACCCAGCACAACCACAATATTAAATTCTGTTGTGGTCTTTATAGAAATATGGGCTGCTGCTATCATTCAGCTTTAGATTTGCACTGCTGACTGGATGATCATAGACAGTAAAACATTAACATTTATGATCTGATAAAAGGCAGTGTCCCAGTGCATGAAAATGTAGACACGTGCTGCTTGAGTGATAAGGATGGCTCCTCTACTCACCCAGTACAGCACAGACAGAGAGTAGGCTCAGGTGAAAGATTCCATGCTGAATCTGGAGCTACCCCATTTTATGGGAGATTTCCGTCTGCTGAGACAGTGCTGTAGAAACTGACTTCATTGAACTGATTTCAGCTGAAGCTACCACCCCAGTGTAGGCTGTAGCTGTGCAAGTTACAGAGGGAGATTTAACTCAGTGAGGGTAAGGAAAGGATTTGAAAAATAATTCAGGAAAGCAAAACAAACAGAAAACCCAGAGAGTTCTCCAAATATATATCTGAAACAATTCCTATGGGCAAAGGCACAGGTGTGTGAGATGACTCCACAAAAGCAATTGTAAATTCCCTCTGGCCTCAGTATAAATCCCTTTCATTCAGAGGTCAGCATTTAGTGTTTGCAGCTAAGGAGCATCTTCCACTGGCTACTCAGTGTGCTTCTGTTTCTATGACAGTTTTTATCCTGATGATGAGAGAGTCCTGTCAGATGAACTGTAAGCCACATTTACCTGTAAGTGCCCCACACTAGCTTGTGATGCTTAATCTCTTTTATTGAACCTACTATCTGGTTTCTGGAGCCATTGATTTTCCTTGCTGTCAGTTTGTGGCCTTGACTCCTTAATGTTTATTTAGACTGTTCTCCATAAATTGCTTCTGGTGCTGAGGGCAAGAAAGGAGGCAGGAGGTCAGGGGTGCATGTATACCTGTCCATATATATAAATCACAGCTTTTGTTCTTCACTGTTGTTTGTGAACATGTTTGCTGGAAAAAAAAAAGGAAAGTATTCTACTAAAGCATGAAGAAGCCATTACTAATTTCCCTTTGTCTGAAATTTTATTGCAATCTAGGTTTTTAATTTTCTGTATCTTCATAACACCTCTTATTATCTACTCAAAGATGTAATGTTTCTTTTTGTTAAGAGACACAAAGAGGGAGAGGAATTGTTGATTTACTAGCAGAGAACTGTACTTTCAAGTGGGAAAGTGGTATGTATATTTTGTTGGTGAGTTTTGGGGATGGGGGGAATTGTTTTATCTTGCCTCTTTTTAATTTCAGTCTTTGTTGAGAATGGTAGGACTCAGGGGAGCAGCACTTGTACAAACAAGAAAACCACTGTATTTCTTGCTATCTTTCTTGCCAAATCCAACCCAGTTAAAGAAAGATCATAGTATTCATTGGGCAGGAATAGCTGTGTTGTTCCAGCAGTAGGACAAGTCTTCTCTGGCAATGTCACTGGCAAAGCCAGCAAATGAGAAATGTTTAGAAGAAGGGGTCTGTACTCTATACCAATACTTTGAGAGCACATCCTGAAAATTCAAAAGGAAAAGCCCTAGAGTTTGTTAACAGTGAGCTGCTAGAATGCTATAGCCTTAAATCAATGGAAACTGTTTTGCAACAGTGAAGACTTTTTCCTTCTGCAGCAGTAAACATCATTGTTTGTACAAGATGACAAGTGATTCTCCTGAGGCTAGGAGTACAGTAATCAATAGAGGTACAGTTTGGGCTACTGTTCTCTCTGCTGATAAAGAAACATTGTGCACAGATGTGATGATGAGTATGAATCAAAAGAAGAAAGAGAAGTTGTTCCAAGATACGTAAAGGAATACCTTATTAACCAGAATATCTGATTCAGGATTTTTTTTCCATTTGACCTCTTGGTTTGTATGGTTTTTCAGTATCCTAAACTTAGGTAAGTTCAGTTTATTGTAAAAGGGAGATGTAGCAACACTGGCAGGATAAATATTTGGGCTAATATTCCACTTGCATCTGTCCATCCATTTTCCTTTCATACATTCTGTAAAAGCAATTAAATACATGTTAAAAGTGAACAGCACTCAGAAAGAATTCTAAGATTCAGCTCCATGTTCAGGTTGCAATTCCAGTTTTTTTGAACATTGACAGCTGGGATAATTTCTCTGGGAAGTTTTTAAGTACCGTGAAATTATCCTTTAACTGATGCTAATTTACATGCAAGGCCCTAAAGCATCTACTCCAGAAATCTTCACTATTTGCATACCTTCAAATATTAAAGCTTTGTATTTCATAATATGTATTTTATTGGTCGATAATATTCTCTTTCTAGGCAACACAGAGTACTAGAGAAAGGAAAATGTTTCCATAGGTTGCTTTATTGTCTCCTGAACAGAAAGGGAGTCCCAGCACCACTGCAAGAAAGCAGAACACTAAGATATCAGGGAACACTGCAAACACTATCATATGTTCCCATCAAAGGAAGAAATCAGGAAAGTTTGGAGACAATAGGGAAGAATGATAAAGAAAAACATGAATAATTCATATAAAAGATTGGTAGTTTGCATGTTTACTGTAGTTATATATGCTAAAGGATACTACAACAATTTAATTTATAATCAACCAACTGTAAGGAATTATATCTCTATTTAAAACAACAAGGGTTAGCAAACTGCCAATAAATTGAGTAGTAGTTTCTAATAGTCATCAATATAGCAAATTTAAAGAATAAGGAGTGTAATTTCATATAGCATAACCAGTATTATTCAGTATATGAAATTAAGTTGACAACCATTAAATTAATTGACAAAATTCTTTCTGATTTTATTGGGTCTGTGCTCATAAAAGACTAGAAGCTGGATCTGGAGAAAAGGTATATGATTCAAGTGGTCCAAATATTCCACAAGGATGCATATAGTAAAAATAATTGTTTTCATAGCCTATTTGACCTGCAGACTGGAAACAGAACAAGGC
Source organism: Promerops cafer (assembly GCA_013398275.1). NCBI lineage: Eukaryota > Metazoa > Chordata > Aves > Passeriformes > Nectariniidae > Promerops > Promerops cafer. The sequence goes on along the minus strand of VZSE01004327.1, from coordinate 647,616 downwards.
TACAATCTTTCTTTTGTAAGTAGTGATTAGGTGCATTTTCCTTCAGCCCAAGTGAAGCAAGCAACTTCCTCACTACAGATTTTTCTACTGACACAACATATTTTTATACAGCTGAGTTTAGCAATGCATAATACCTCATTAACATTTAACAGCGTGAAATATGTCTCTGTGAAGGTTTTTGGGTTGGGATTTTTTAAAATGTAAAATAGGAAGGAAGGTTGTTAAACTTTATTTTTCTCTGGAAAAGCAAAACAGAAAATGTTTTCTCTTCACATTTTTCCATCTGATGTCAGGAGATTACGTTAGAGTTTTCCTTATTTTCACTCTTGACTGACATTTAAATAAGTTTTGGAGATGGTAAGGAATAATAATTCATTCATGGCTATAAATACCCAAGATATGTTTAGTTAGAAGGAAACAGATGACCTAACAGAAGATTAAATCTTGGCAAATTTACTTACATTAACCAAACCTTTCCAATTAAATTTCAGCCAGCTGGTCGCTTCTAATCTTCTCTTGTTCAGTATATTTGAATGATTTTTAGTTACTGAGTTGGTTGGGATTTTCTTTGTTTTTTTTTTTTTTTTTAAATGCCACTTTCATCCATCACTTGTAACACCAAACAAAGCATTTTGTGTGAGAATGAATCAAAGATTAAATGTCAGGAGCCCTTCTAAACTGGGGATGAAGCCAAAAGCACTTAGAAAAATATGAAACTTCATCACGCATCCATAACTCCAAGCTAGCAACCCATAAGGAATGTAATTGAAGGCAATCGCCAACTCTCTGCCCTAGTTGTTAACTAGATTGCTGAATATTAGGCTAAGAATCCTTGTTTGTTCAACATTAGGGCATTTATTTTCTACTCAGAGAGGAGGGAGGTCAAAGAGGGAGATGACAAAAAGTTGGCACTGCTATTCCAGTGCACATCCTGCAGGTCATTAGTATTGTCTTTCCTCTGCACCATATGCAACACTTTTTTTCCAAATTGTGTTCCTGGTTTCTCATACAGAAATAGCAAAGCTGTGTTACCCAAACAGGTAAGTAGTTTTACTTTGCCACAGGTTTTCTGCTTTGATTCTTTTGAGGGAAAACCCCTGGTTAATAACATGAATGGTGGCTGAGTTCCAGATCCTTATGCAGTTCAGGGCAGTACAAGAGCTGGACAGAATATATGACTGAAGAGTTCCTGCTCCTTTCCATAGCTGGGGACGGAGGAAGAACAAACAAAGAAACAAAACACCCACTGATATAAAAGATATCTGCACATCCAGTTTCTGTAACTACAGGGGAAGTTGATTTGTCACAGTCTGTTTCCATCAATGAGCTGACACAGGAAAGATGCATGTATGGTCTTGGAGAAGAAATCCACTTTTCCACACAATTCTGTGAAAGGCATAAGGCAGCAAGATTTTAGACTTATTACTTCTGACAGTTTTGGCATTTTAAATGCATGTAATTACATATACAAAAAAAAGTTGGATGAGAAAGCCTAGCCAAATAAACAAAGCTCTGATATTTTACAGTCTAAAAATGGGACAATTTTGAAGGTGAATACTTGTTTAAATTAGGCTACCTGCACTATAATCAATTAATCTGATGTACTAAGCAACTGCGATCATAGTTATTTTTAATTTTGGAAAAGCACAAGTCTCTGATTTCATATTGTCACAGTCACATTTCACTGTGCTGGACAAAAAAGAATGCAATGGAAGGATTAATTTCAAATCACTGAATATATAAATGAGAAAACCCAACACGTTGCATTAAGAAGAAGACAGTAAACAGAAAGATCACTTATCTCAGTTTTGTTAGTGCAGAAAAAATGTTTTCCTCTTTCCTAAAACTTGGAAAATTAGAATTGAAAAGCACTCAATAGAAACTAGAATTTTTCCCAATTTCTTTTAATTCCAATGGTGTATACTATCATGGGAATTATATTTTATTCAAAGACTAATAAATCTAATGCAGAACATATACATATATAACCAGATCCCTGCAGACCCTGTGTAATCTCTACATGAGGCATTAATATCCTCTGCACTGCGATGGTTATTAACCATTCATTAATGGCCAAGTGTTCTGGAGAAGGGTGTTACCTTGTGCTTCGCAAGTGCTCAGTAGAAGAGGGAGGGGAATTGTGGCATACGAGGGTCAGCAGATCCTTCTTTATTTCCACAGAAACAACAGGACTGAGAGATAGTTAACCACTGAAATAACTGAACAACTTCCTTTCTAGGTTTCTTTAGAGAGCCTAAGAAAGTCAGGAGAATATTTGAAGATTCTTTCCTTGAGAACAATATTATTGTTTAGTGCACTGAACATTATATAAGTGATACAAAAATTGAGTTAAGCACAGCTTGAGTAATTTGCCTGAGGCCTGAGATTAATGAAAAAAACTAAAATTCAGATCTGTTGAGTCCTGGCTCTATGTCATAAGCTGTAAATTATCTTTCTTTGCAATACTGAAACTGTCAGCTCTTAAGTATTCAGAAACAAACACCAAATCATTCCTTAACCTTCTATTTGCTAAGCTAAATACATCCAGTTCCTGTCTTGTACCGTAAGGAAGATCATAATGTTCTAAGTATTTCTCTCTGGAACCTCTCCAAATGTTCAGCATCCTTCTCCATACATAGGTACTTTCAGTAGACACTGTATTTCACTACTGACATTCCAGGAGTTATTACAAGAACATATCCGGAATCAGTATAGGCTCTGTTTTACTTAATCCATGCTGATTTAGACACCTCAGACTCACATGAGCAGCTTATGGGTACACTGTCAGACCAAGAAAACCCAGCCAAACCTTTTTAAATAATCACAACTGCCTATGATAAAACCTTACATATTTGTGAATAGCAGTTTGAGGCTGAATTTTCTAGTCTGTGTGAATTTGCTCTTACATGGATTCATTCAAATTAAAAAAAAATAAATAAATAAAAGCAGTGTCAACAACACTGGGCAAGTATTCAGAGAAATGATGGAAAACTAGATAAATAGGAGGACATGAAAATATAGTTTCCACTCAGAAAATGTGTAAGCTTAATGAAAAGAAGGAATCAAATGCCTCCCATGATCAAATATTCCATAGCTGTTAAAAAAAAAAAAAAAAAAGCAAACCAACAAACCCACAACAAAACAAAAGAGCAACAACAAAACAAACTCCAATAAAACCACAGGCAAAGCAATCAAACAAATGGATTAACATGGGAAAAACTACAGAATTCAAGAAATCAAAAGGGTTTTTTTCTCTTAGGGAAATAGAAACAGAAGCAGTGTATTGGTTTTATTTCCTTGCATCTCTTTAGCTGCAGTAATCACAGTGAATTTAGTTGTGACACATGAATGTCGCAGATGCTCTCC
>VZSE01004327.1:634250-641750 GCA_013398275.1 Promerops cafer | reverse complement strand
GCTACCAAATAAAAACTAATCCAAACTGTGTCTAGGATTCATGCAGTTCTATTAATTGTTGCTTCAGCAAAATATTTCCTTTGGGGATGGGAAGTGTTAGAGTATTCACATAAGGTCTCGGTTGCACTTCCTGTATGTTAAGTCCAAGAGTAATAGAAAGACACAATAACAAGCAAAGAGTTACTAGACAATTATGGTGAACACCAAAAGACTTGGGTTTATTTAGAAAAAAAAAATCAAAAGGGTACTTGATTTCAATTTAGAAATACAGCTCAGGGAGAAACAGGAGGAAATCAATGTATAAATAAATGAAATGTATGAGTTTTAAAAGATAGTTGAGGCTAAAGCAAGTGCATAACAGTGCAAATACATTTGGATGAAAAACTGATTCAACATTCCTGCTACCAAGAAGATTACATTCCCAAATAACTTTTAAATAAGACCAAACTCACTATGTCCTTTATGGCAGAGCTCAATCTGAACATTTAAAACAGGGTATGTCCATAACCTAGAGGGCAGCTGGTACTTTCAGAGTCATGAAAAAATCCCCTATGGGCTTGATACTGATACACCTCAGGTAAATGCTGAAAAAGAGGAGCTGTGTTCAGAGTCACAGTAACAGTGAATTTCAGCATGTGATTAACCTCAGGCAAGGGTATATAACAGAATAGCTACCATGCCTCTTGGATGTCAGCCTCTGTGGCTGACATTAGCAATAGCTAAGCTGCACTACTTGCAACACAGATGCTGTGTTAAACAAAATCAGACATGGTATCACTCACACCAGTGAATGGTGCTAAGACTCTAACAGTGCCTACAAGGAATATAATGATTCTCAGATATCACACTCCATTTTTTTTTTTTTTTTTTTTCCCTCTCCAGAGCCTGATTCTGGCAAGCTAAGCTCCAAAGTCTGCTTCTCTGTTCCTGTGAGAACATCTCAAAGCAAAAATGTCGCATCATGCATAGCACCAACACTTCACTTTCTGGCTAGTACTGCAGGCACAAAGGAGTGGTTAAGACAGAGAAAGGGATTGTGAGATTCTGTTCCCATGACTCAAACACGCATATTCGATAGAAACTTCAAAGATCACTTATTGGAGCATTTTATTTCACAAACTGTTAGAGTCCATGTGAATGCTTGTTCAGTATCTGTTTATCAGTAAATGTTTTGGACTGTATGCTCTAAAGAACTTAATAATTTATTAATTTTTTTCTCACTACTGGTTCTTCAGAAGAACATACCAGAAAAAACATATATTTGTACCTTTTATTGAACAGCCAACTGATGCTCATATTCTCAGCATTTTAAAAGTCTTTTTGAAGAAAAAGTAATTACTCACAGGCTGTAGAATTAGGACATCTGTGAATTTATATTACATTTGCTTTATTTTCTTGCAATTTTTCATTCATTTCTTCTACGCTCAGGCAAGGTCCCTGCACAATTTTGGCCTACAGGAGAGAGTGAGAGGAGGAAAAAAGGAGTGAGACATAGCACATTGAATTTACATTTTGGCATATAGGATGTACAGCATAAAACTCTATTTCTTCAGTAAGAGTCGAAATCTCAGCCAATTTCCTATAACCTAGGGAAACCATGTACTCAGTGTTATTCTAAAAAAAGCTATTCTTTTCCTTAAGGCTGACTCTCACTCACACTTAGTCACTTGAAATTACCATTACAGTAAATGAATATAATTTAAGTATGCATTTGTTTTCCACAATACAACTCCTGCAATGATGTTCCTCTGAAAAGAAACAACCTTCTCTGAAGGTTGAAGTCTCCTTTTTTGATTTTCAACATGGTAAATCACATTGCTCTTCACACCTTAATGGACTTGTTCTCAACAATTGTGCAAAAGATGGGAATTAATTGTAATATGTTTAGAACTGAAAAAATTTTGTAAATGCAGACAAAAGAAACAACGTTGATTCAGAACAAACCACATTTATTGCACATTTGTTAGCTTTAATCCTTTTCTTCTTCCTTCCTGAAATTACCTGCCATCAGGATGTAATAAACAGAAGAAGTCTTTTGGATTCTGAAAATTATAGTGAACAAACCTAACTACTTCCAGTGCAGTAGTACCTCTTAAAATATTTGGCTATTTACATACTTTCAAAATCAAACTTAAAAAGCAAACTGCTTCTTAATTAAAAAAAAATAAATAAATAAAAAACACCTTTTCAAAAATCATTAATGGGACAAACACCCCTCTATCTGATTTGCCTAAACTTTTCCCCCATCTCCTCCTCAAAATCTGGCAACATAGATCCAGAAAGACTTTTGATGATCTTAACAAGACAACAGTTTTGCACTTCCAGCCCTTTCCTACTTACTTGATTCTTCCGTCATGCTTCCATAAAGGCAGATAGGCAAAATAATCAACTAGATGAAAGAATTAATTTAGACCAGAAATAGTCCTTTTTTTTTTTTTTTCTGGGATGACTTGAAAAAAATTCTAAAGTTTTTAAAATTCAGGTTTTACTCAGGCTGTTTTTCTGACCTAGACAGCCAATCTTAAAGCCTTCAGACATACTACATATCAGAAGGTGGGTGAAAGAGAAATGCAATGGACAAATGAAATGAGGATTGTTACAAAGAGGTAGAGATAGCCTCCCATTCTGTGGTTGGGAGTTTCAGATCAAAAGGTGCAGGGAAGGACTGTTTGTTTCCCACTTCCAGAACAGAGAAGTTAGGTGAGAGAGGTGAAATCCGATAGATACCCACTGGGAAGCCACTGGATTCATGCTCATTTTGAGGGATGTGAAGAACTGATGCAGCTTCTCACAGAAAGTTCCTCAATGGTTGCCCTCTTTTCTCATCTTTCTCTTTTCTAATTTTTCTATTTGCAGAAAGTCATGGGTACCATGAAAACCCTCACTGCAATCAGAAGATCCCTTCTTTCAAGAAACTGTGTTACAGCATTATAAAAGACTATCAGGTTGCTTCAGCATGATTTATTTTTGATAAATCCTTGCTGACTGGTACTCATGAACTTGTACTGGAGAATTGCCATGAAGAAAATACTGCCCTTTATCATTACACAGGGACTGACTATACACTGATGCTGCGAAAGTCATGAGATTAAGGAAGAATATTTCCTGAAGTTTCCATCTATTTGTATTTTGAACTCTCATTATAAAGGATCAAAGTAACATAGAATAAAAAAAAAAAAAGTTTTCTTGTTTCTCAACATGTACTAAAAATTTTTAATAAAATCCATAGAGTGTAATTTTTAATAAAATCTATATTCATAGAGTGCAAAAGGCAAAAAAATCTCATCCCTGGTCAACAATTAGTGTAAATGTTTTTAGACACAGTTTATTGGTAATCCTTTACCATGTACCTGGGAAGTTTTTTAGTCTTCCCTTGAGAGTAATGAAAAATAGACTATTTCACTTAAAAAGAGAAGAAGAAAAAATATGCTTCTTTTTTTTCCTTGCAGGTTGCTGTATTCAGGAACAAAATCTTTAAGAATACACAAAATGTTGCGAGAGGCTTGATAATCTTATGAGTGTTTGTAAAAACATAGGTACACATTTATGGTTCTTACTGCTAAACAGGAGTCTAGAATGTAGATATGTATTACCAGCAGAGTTCAAACATCCAGCCATCTCATAAAAATAATTGTTATACATATTTATTATGTACCTGGTCACTATAAACTTGAAAGACTGTAAGATCACAGCACTACTACACTTGTAAGAGAGAACAAATGCTTTGCAATTTAAAGATCTGCCAACTGGTATCAAAAGGCAGACTTTTGCAGATTTGAGAATAGAGCTTTGCATGTTTTTTCAAACAACATAGCAAACAACCTGCATTACCACTTCTTTCCCTTTTTCCTGACCTATAGCTAGTTACAAAACTCCTCCTTAACAGCTCAGTTGTTGAGAAGCAATTTTCCTTGTGTATTTACCTAGAATGTCAGTGAAAGGCACAGTGACTCCTTACTAAAAATACTTAGCTGTATAGTGTTACTTGGTCCTTACTACATCAAACTAAGCACATGTCTCTGAAATTACGCTGTGCACTCATTTGGTCATCCCAGGCAATCAGATAACTAACTATACAAAAGGACATAAATACCAAATGGCAGGAACAAGTTCAGTGCAAAATGAGGATGTCACATCATCCTTAATAATATCAAGAATAATTTTTAAGTGAACAATTGCTATTAATGAAATAGTGAATACTGCTAGATTAAAGATGGATAGCTCATAATATGCTGGACCACTGGAGCTCCAAATCTTTCAGATTTTTAATCCTGACCGAGAAAAAAAGTAGTATTAGTGAGGATGAGGATTTCTCATGTCTTATTTAACTTGTAATTTGACAAGTAGTTCACTTATGAGAAGCTTTAAACATATTGCTCCTCCAAGGCTTAAATACAAAATCTTTAAGTATATGGAAAATTGAGCCAATATATCTAAATACTTGGGAACCCCCACTTACAATTTATTAATACTGCTGATTTTTGGAAAGTCTTTTACTTTCAGAAGTCTGTACTTACAGCATTCAACATTTGATATATTTGGTAGAAAAAATTCAGTCCTGATATTTTTCTATTTTTATAGAGACATCTGAGGAGAACTAATTCATGCCAATTTCTTTTAACTTATGTTTGGGTACTCTGGTATGAAGAAGACAAATTTTTTTAGCAAGAAAATACAACAGTCAAGCAATAAGTGCTCTGTCTTAAGAAAAAAGAAAAAACGTAAAGGAGGAAATCACAAGAGAACATAGGAAGAAGCAGGTACAAGAAGAGTGTTTTTGTTTGTGTCATCAGTAAAGGACTTATGTTTCCAGCAAGACAGAGAAAGAGAAGTTTACATGCCTGAAAAAGGTAGAAAACCTGATTTAGAAGGATGGACAACTATGATTCCTAAAGAACAAGGAAGTGTCTAAGAGGATGGATTTGTTTTATACTTTGTCTATAACATGCATTTTTATTATCTAAATTCAAAGTCAGAAGATTGTAAGGTATGTATCTCCGCTTTTATTATACATCAACAGGTGACTTGTAAGGCATGGCTTTCAAAATTATATTGTAGACCTAGATTAGCAAAAGATATTGTAGAATACAGAATGCACAAGCAGTTAGACTTCTACACCACTTTTACCACCTCAGAGGACAATGCCAAGAAGCAGGTTGGTGTGGATGGAGGCAATAGCTACATTCTGCATGACTGCAGAATGATTATGGAAAAAGTAATCAAAAACTGAATACAAAAGAGCTAATCTTACAATCTTGCCTAAATAAGTTTTATTTACTCTCTCAAAGCACAGTTACTGAAAATACTGAGCTTTTAAACATGTTTACATCCCGGCTAAAGTGAATTAAAAGGTCATCTGTTTTTATGGAAATATGGTTTACATTCACAGGAAGTAGTTGTGTCACAAGACTTACCTAATGGTAAGACAAACTACCATTATGGTCATTTGCTGGAAACAGCAAAAAAATTAAAATTCTGTGAATAAATATCTCTAATGTGTCCTTAAATAATTATCAGGAGATTAGGATTTGGGGTTCTGAGTTTTTTTTACACAACACAAACAACCAATTCCTTTCTGAGGATGGGCCCTTTCATATTTCCGACCCTGTTTGTGAAGAAAGAACTTTCAACTTTAAAAATCTCATATTGTTCTGATTTTATGGTACATTTATGTTTTTGGTTTGCCTTTAGGTTTTGTATTTTTTTTCCTCAAATGAAGAGTTTAGACAAGTTCTCTCCTGAACCATAAGAGGAATGAAACCTGACATCACCTTTTTTTTTTTAAGCTGGATAGTAACGACACTTTAAAAGGATAATGGGAAATTTCTAAATTATTGTTGTAGTTATTTTCTTAGAAAGACTATATCAAATAGTAATTTGTCTTCCATATTGTAGAAGTGAATTTTTTCCATGCTGAAACATAACACATGTCCTAAGTCTTCATATGTTGTGTCAACTTAATGGCAAAACAGGAAAATGTGTCTAGCTCTTTATTTCAAAACACAGGTGAATTAGGCATCTTTCCTTGTACTATTTTCTACAGAAAAAAAAAAAAAAAAATCTAGGAACTACTTTAGAGTTTGATCTATGCTCTCCCTTATTCTTCTTTCTCAGTTTCTTTATGCTTTTAGCAGGGAAAGTGCTCAAAATTGCTTTTTGAAAGAATTGTCTCAATTATAGTTTCTCTTCACTTCCACAGTCATTTTACCAAAGCCTAGGGACCCGAAGAAATTCTCATTAGAGCCAGCTGGAAGATTTCAACTGACTTCACTAAGCACTAGAAGGGGCTTTCTGTTTTCTAGATGAAAGTAAGCACCCTTTGCCAAGATGTGCAACAGCTATTGCTTTTGGCCACAATATATACTGCTTCAACCCCACTGGATCCTCCAAACCTGCAGAGTTCCTACCAGTATGCCTTGATGACCAAAGTCTGTAGCTAATTCAAAACTTCAAATAGCTGTTTTCAAAATAGAATTAAAGCATTGTCTTTGAAAGAAACATGTTTCCTGGTGAAAACAGTCTGTTTCCTTCCTACCTTGCTTCCCCCCACCTCACCTTTCTCAAAGAAACAAAAGTACTGTTTTCCTAAATATACTCATTAGAGGGACAGGCACTACAAGATCTTTATTTTTATAAAAAATGAAATGAAAAAGAAAATACTGAAGGAAAAAAAAAGCCAAAATGTTTTCAGAGCTCATTAAGCACTAACAAGTGTTTTCACTCTTCTTAGATGGCAGGCCTGTTGCTGCAGGAGTCCACTCATTAAAACTGTTTTACTCCTGCTATTTTTATGCTTCCAGATCAGAAAGTCCGGTATTGTACACTATGCGCTTGAGAGGTATTCCATGTGAAAGTAACCATCGCAGCAAGACCTCAGCAAACAAAATCATATTACAAATCTGGCTGTATTCTGTGGTTTCTTGAGTGGTAAGATGTGGGGCATACTGCTGTATAGTGCACTCCATTGTTAGTTTCTGCATTCTTCTCCAAAAAGAAGACAAATATTACACACTTTCCAAGATTTTGCTGCTCGTGCAGAGATTGAAGGTCATCTCCCATTTCAAAATGTGAGGATTGCGGCTGTAGGTTGTAACCAGTAAAAGGTTATGATGGCTGTAAAACAAAAATAATTTAATATATATGAAAGAAATTACCAAAGTGTTTAAAAAAACACCTGGCCTTTAGAAAAGGCTAGAATTTTGTATGGCACATCAGCTCTTGATAAGACATGGACAAGATTATATCATATTAGTTAATAATGCCCTAGGTTTTTTTCTGAATTCTGATGCTGTCTGGTATTGTATCCCACATTGTCCACTGGATTATAATAGATACTTAAGTTACATTTGCAAGGTTAAGAGATTTAATAGTACTAATATCTCATTATTTTTCCTTTAAATAGCTGTGAGTGAAGTAATTTGCTGGAATAACTCCAGTGAGCTAGCAGACTTACACCACCAAAGCATTTGGCCTAATTACTCTGTTACTTCTGCCATAACT
>VZSE01004327.1:614174-634163 GCA_013398275.1 Promerops cafer | reverse complement strand
ATATATATATATATAGAGAGAGAGAGAGACAGTTTAACTAAACTAATTTTTCCCAAATTTCCATTAATAGGTATATCTAGAACTGTGATGAAAAATCCCAGATTGGCTTCATGTTCTCAGGTAGATGTAAAACAACACAGGCATATATATCTGAAGATTACCAAACAGTCTTATCTCAAGAAGGTCAAGGTTTGTTTTCCACTTAGAAAATATTCATAGAAAGAATGCAGTCAGAAAACAATGCATTATTCCCATACTGCAGCTAAACCCCATTATACAAGCTACTAGGAAGAAGCTTAACCAGGACAAAGTATAAGCACATGGGATGGAAATTTAGAGATTAAGAAGGAAATATAGTCTATTAAACAACAACAAGCAAAAAAAGCCTCTTTGCAATACAAGGAATGTTAATAGCCAAAATTTAAATGTATATACATTTTTCAAAATCTAGCAAAATTGCTGCATGATGTCATCTACATTGTCAATTCTTAAATACATCTTTTGAAGTTCAGTGACAGAAAATTATAAATACATAGGTTTGAGTTTGTCTACTACAAGGAAGTAAAATAACCTTAAAGCTCAGTTTAGAATGATTAATTTTTTTCAAAATTTATTTTAGCCCAGATCAAAATCAAATTTAATTCATTATTGTGTTTGTGTGTTAATATCTTTTACAGAATCTGCTTTTTGTGGCATTATGATGTTTCTCTCTATTTGATTTCCAATGGATGCCCTGAAACAGTTCATGACTTACCCTTTCCAGAGAGACTCTTACAAAGATGAAACCATGAAAAACTGGAAATCCCTTTTTAAAAATACTCTTGTGCCTCTGAGAAATTGACTGTCATTTTGTGCTACTGTTTCTTTTGATTTCTGGAAGGAAAAGGAAGATGACTCAAGTAGTACAGATGGTCCAGTTTTGTGTGTTTCTGGCTGTCAAAAATTTCTTTGGTCAGAGTCTGGGTTTTACAAGTGCTTGGAAATTAGCATTTATTTTACTTTTTTTTTTCTGAGATAAATTTGCAATATTCTGCACAGCCACATTCATATTGATAACTGTCTTAGTAAGGTAATATTTTTTATTTCACTGCATATAATGAGCAAGTAAAAATTATTAAATTAATTTTTGGTAAGAGAATTAATTTTTGTGAGTTTAATAAGCCAAAGAGGCTCAAAAATGTATCAAGCAAGTAAGCCAAAGCTGTTGCTGTCCATGGTATCACATGGTGATTTGCAGCGAGGGAGTCATCCATCTTGTAGGAATCAGAAATCTGCCAGAAGTCATTATCCCTAACAAAAACAGTTTTTGTAAAGGAATATGGAACAAACCCATTTATGTTTCTCTTATAAAGCACCTTTTCAGACATCCTGGCCGTTTAAAAAAATACTTTTATTTCAAGATGAGGAAAAATAATTCTAATTAGGAATTTACAGGCTTAGATCAGTTGATTTTTTTTCCCCTAGGTGTGGTAAATAACACAAACAACCTGTTACATCTCTTAATTGTCTTGTGGGTTATTTGAGAGCAAACACTGGAGAAAATCTGCTACTTGGACTGCTTTAGAGTCAGAAACTCCAACTTTTAAATATCAGGGTTTTTAAATTTGGGTCTCAAAAATTACTGAAAGAGAAATCTACTCTCTCTGATTAGATCAAGAAAATTACCTTTGTCTCATTTACATATTCCTTTATTGGTACATTCCCAATGAAATTTCTCTGTTACCAAAAACTGAATACAGTCTGTAAAATGGCTGATAACGTTTTATGTTTCTGTCTGCTTACGATAACCACAGAAGATATTAATACTTAAACTTTTTTCCTACATGAACATCTTTCTTTCATTTATTCACTTAGAAGCTCAGAACAACAGTGTATAAAGAGACGAAGGAAAAAAAAATCAAGAGAAAATCAAGGCACTTAAGACAACTTGTTTTAAAACATGATGATAAATACACATCACATTCTGCACTGAACATTTTTGTGTGAATAAGTTGGTATATCTACAGCACTGGAATGAACCTCAGATCTGCATTTCCCCTTGGTCCACTAACAAGAAATTGAAGGTTGCTTTTAGATTAAGAGACGATAGTAAAAAAGAGAAACTCAGTCTAAAACATCAAGGGCCTGCCTCAGGAAAGATCTCTACATTGGCAAAGATTANGCCATAACTGACAGAACAAAGTAATCTGAGGTTTGATTACATGTGGAAGTAGATGTGGGAATTCTTTTTGGTTAAAATTTGTAAATATTCAGAAGACAAAAGGTATGGAATGATGTCACAGCTAAAGTAAAAGAAGTTGTTTATCTAATAAGATGAATCTCCAGTACTTTCTGACTCCTACAAACAGGAAAAGTTTCAATTTCAAATGACACTGCTATTCAGTAGATGGGAACACTGTTAAAACACTTGATGACCAGGGTAATATGAACAGCAAAAATGTGAATGGAAGCTCTCTGTCGTAAAAANAGCTACTAGGAAGAAGCTTAACCAGGACAAAGTATAAGCACATGGGATGGAAATTTAGAGATTAAGAAGGAAATATAGTCTATTAAACAACAACAAGCAAAAAAAGCCTCTTTGCAATACAAGGAATGTTAATAGCCAAAATTTAAATGTATATACATTTTTCAAAATCTAGCAAAATTGCTGCATGATGTCATCTACATTGTCAATTCTTAAATACATCTTTTGAAGTTCAGTGACAGAAAATTATAAATACATAGGTTTGAGTTTGTCTACTACAAGGAAGTAAAATAACCTTAAAGCTCAGTTTAGAATGATTAATTTTTTTCAAAATTTATTTTAGCCCAGATCAAAATCAAATTTAATTCATTATTGTGTTTGTGTGTTAATATCTTTTACAGAATCTGCTTTTTGTGGCATTATGATGTTTCTCTCTATTTGATTTCCAATGGATGCCCTGAAACAGTTCATGACTTACCCTTTCCAGAGAGACTCTTACAAAGATGAAACCATGAAAAACTGGAAATCCCTTTTTAAAAATACTCTTGTGCCTCTGAGAAATTGACTGTCATTTTGTGCTACTGTTTCTTTTGATTTCTGGAAGGAAAAGGAAGATGACTCAAGTAGTACAGATGGTCCAGTTTTGTGTGTTTCTGGCTGTCAAAAATTTCTTTGGTCAGAGTCTGGGTTTTACAAGTGCTTGGAAATTAGCATTTATTTTACTTTTTTTTTTCTGAGATAAATTTGCAATATTCTGCACAGCCACATTCATATTGATAACTGTCTTAGTAAGGTAATATTTTTTATTTCACTGCATATAATGAGCAAGTAAAAATTATTAAATTAATTTTTGGTAAGAGAATTAATTTTTGTGAGTTTAATAAGCCAAAGAGGCTCAAAAATGTATCAAGCAAGTAAGCCAAAGCTGTTGCTGTCCATGGTATCACATGGTGATTTGCAGCGAGGGAGTCATCCATCTTGTAGGAATCAGAAATCTGCCAGAAGTCATTATCCCTAACAAAAACAGTTTTTGTAAAGGAATATGGAACAAACCCATTTATGTTTCTCTTATAAAGCACCTTTTCAGACATCCTGGCCGTTTAAAAAAATACTTTTATTTCAAGATGAGGAAAAATAATTCTAATTAGGAATTTACAGGCTTAGATCAGTTGATTTTTTTTCCCCTAGGTGTGGTAAATAACACAAACAACCTGTTACATCTCTTAATTGTCTTGTGGGTTATTTGAGAGCAAACACTGGAGAAAATCTGCTACTTGGACTGCTTTAGAGTCAGAAACTCCAACTTTTAAATATCAGGGTTTTTAAATTTGGGTCTCAAAAATTACTGAAAGAGAAATCTACTCTCTCTGATTAGATCAAGAAAATTACCTTTGTCTCATTTACATATTCCTTTATTGGTACATTCCCAATGAAATTTCTCTGTTACCAAAAACTGAATACAGTCTGTAAAATGGCTGATAACGTTTTATGTTTCTGTCTGCTTACGATAACCACAGAAGATATTAATACTTAAACTTTTTTCCTACATGAACATCTTTCTTTCATTTATTCACTTAGAAGCTCAGAACAACAGTGTATAAAGAGACGAAGGAAAAAAAAATCAAGAGAAAATCAAGGCACTTAAGACAACTTGTTTTAAAACATGATGATAAATACACATCACATTCTGCACTGAACATTTTTGTGTGAATAAGTTGGTATATCTACAGCACTGGAATGAACCTCAGATCTGCATTTCCCCTTGGTCCACTAACAAGAAATTGAAGGTTGCTTTTAGATTAAGAGACGATAGTAAAAAAGAGAAACTCAGTCTAAAACATCAAGGGCCTGCCTCAGGAAAGATCTCTACATTGGCAAAGATTAATCCTTTCTGCAGAAAAAGATCATTGCTGTTCTGAGACAAGTGAGAGGTAAGTAGATCCCAGAGTGTAAAAAAAAACAGACTAAAAAAGAAAAGAACTATGTAGATAAACAAGTCTGAAAGTGTTTAAAGGAGGGAAGGAACTATTTGACAGGCTAGTGAAATTCCTGCACTGGAATATCTAAGAAAATTCTTCATTGTTAAGAATTAATGAGATTTATTCGCCCTTTGTTTGTATTTTCTTCTGTAATTTCCTTTCCAAGTTTCTAATCAAGTTTTTAACACTTTCCTTCATTAGAATAAAACTTGCTTTCACTTCATGAACTGTGGTTATGAAGGTGACTGAAAACAAAAATACCTTTCATTAGGCCTGCAATCCAACAGAATTTTGGGGGTTTTAGTGATTGTAATAAGTTTTCCACCAAATGGCAAGTGTAAATTTGTCTGATAGTAGTACCTGTGTGAGGGCAAAGAGATCTCATTCATGGCAACCAGTGCTGTATCACCAAAAAATGAGGATGCAGTTGCAGACCTCATCTCAACACAGACTCATATTTCTTTGCATTTCTTCCAAAAAGTAATATCCAAAGAGAGTTAAACTTAGTATTTCCTGCTCTAGAAACATGTGGCGTCTGAAATAAAATGTAGCACACATATTTGGTAAATATGAATTCTGAAAGAGTGAGGACTAGATTTTCATCACTTAAATGCAAGGTTGTACCTGAGATGACTAAATTCTAACAATATTGTCCCTAGACAAATTACATACTAAGATGGAGATTATGAAACTGACACTTCACTTTATCAAAGACCAGATTGATAGCATCATCAGCATTCTTTTATACAATTACTTTCTCAAGGGTAGCTTCCAGTAGAAAAAAAGATAATCAAAGACCAATTAATTACCCAGCAATCTTGGGGTTCACAGTTATGTTCCAAGATAAAGGTTAACAGAGGAAGCAGACCCACCTCATAAGTAACACAGACTGTTGAACTAAATGTTCATAAACTTTAGCTAGAATTAGGTATAGTGCAGATATCATCCTATCTCACAAAGACTTGTTGCCATGAACATTTTAAGGTTAAATTTTGAAGTGAGAAGAAGTAAGCTCTGAGATAAAAACATTAATGTCTGATAGTCATGTGCCAATGAAAATTAGGCTCACTCATCTAAATGGTCATCCAAACTCAAAATGAGCTACTGCCATACATGAATGATCTGTCTTCTGGCAGCTTGAATTACTACCTCCTCAAAATTAATATATTCTGCTCAAGTGAGTATTTATTTTGTACTTTGAAGCATGACATGTCTGTATTTAGTCTGCATGCATTGCAGTTGTTGGAAAAGTACAGGGTGGCTTTTGGACTGAAGCCTGAGATTTTGATAAACAATGAAATCTTTGAATGCTACAATAAAAATGGCCACTTTTTTCAGAAAGGTGATTTACTTTTTAAACACCATAAGGCCCTTATATTTTCATGGGTGGATACAACAGTCCTCTACAACAAAAGCTGAATATTTTCATTGATTCAAACTTGGCAACTGTTACACAACGCAATGAATTACTTCTTAACAGAGTTTCCTGTTAGAGACTGAAACTGAATTGTTCCACTGACTTCACTGAGGAGAACAGTCCATTTGTAGGACCCAGTTCTACTAGAAAAAGTAGATTCCAGTAGAAATTTCTTGCAGGGTCAAACTGTTTACAGTTGAAGACATATTTCCTGAGGTTTGTTTTCACTGCAATGTAAAGAGTAGGTATCAATTATAACAAAATTACTAATAATATTCTTCTTAAGATATAGCTGGGAAACAGTGTGAATTGAGTCCATAACTAAGTTTTGGTACGGTTCTTAGCTTCGGAGCTAATGAGGAGGAATAGATACCATATAAAAGCTCACTAGTATAATACAGTTTTCACTCATTATCATGGGAAATAGTTAACTGTGACATCCACAAAATTTGTATGTGAATTAAATTAAAGCACCATAATAAATCAACGAAAATATATATATAACAAATCTGCCAGAAAAACCTCTTGGTTATTAAATTCTCTGTATTGGTCCTGGAGGCTACTGAAAAATCCTTTGTTTGTAATATGATATCACACATTACTGCCATAGTGGAGGGAATATTTCTTTTATCCCTTCCCAAAATGCATCAGCACTTTGAGTCATATTGTAGGTCATACTTCATTTCTGACTTCACTTTAAAATTCTGATAGCCAATGTTTTGAATAGTTAATTAAACAAAACAAAACAAACACCCCAAAAACTCCAAAACAAACAGTTGAAGATACAGCCTTGCACCTTGACTGAAGGTACTTTTTTCTCATAAAATTATGTCTTTTGACATATTATTTTACATAGCTCAGATTTGGGATGTAATTGCCTTTATCCATTGATTTCTATTTTTGTTTATTTTTTAGTTAACTTGAGACTTTCAATTTTGGGGTTATTTTCCAGAAGCTTTTCCAATACAATCTTTAATAGCTTAAGGACAAATAAGCAGAATAATTTAGGAAGCTTCAAATTGCTTATTTTTCTTACAGATTTGAGTAATCAGCTTCTTTACAAGTATGCATGCCCTCTGTTTTAGCCACTAAACTTTGAATTTACTGTAAGACCTAACTGGATATACATCTACAATGCAAATAGTGTACAGTACTTTATCCCTCTGTCATGCAGGCATGCAATGCCAGTCCGAGGCTGAGTGACTGAGTCATGCCATATATGTATATGATATCTGGAGTTGATGCTCTGCTAGGAAATGCACCCAGGAAAGGCACCTCTGTGCGTGCACAGATTAAAACTTGATTGTTATTAGTTGGGTAAAATTTATGTTGCCTGTGCCGCTGTGCTATTGGAAATCAGAAAAAAGGCCCTTTATATATTAAAGGCTACCTTCAGCCATGTAAGTAAGCAGAGTAAAGAAGCCTAAATCCTCTGCAAACTTTTGGTATAGAAGTGTTTTGTTAGTTTAAATTAACAACATGGGGTGTGAGTTACCTAATAGGCAAGGGCTCAGTTATTAAAATTCAGAGAATTGATATTCATTTCTGTTTCACATAGGGTGGAACCAAAACTTGTTAATTCTTTAAGGAATTTCTGGATAATTTTTGCTTTTAACAATTATTATGGATCACCATGAAGGGCAAATGTGATCCATGTTCACAGATTTACAGATTTACAGATTCAGAGAATATTCTGAGTTGGAAGGTATTAGTCAGGTTTGACCACAGAAAGGAAAACAGAATAGTAGAAGCCATATAACTGTTTTGTCTTTACTGTATTGCTAGACTACCGGCTCAGGATCAAGACAATATGCAACAAGGTAATATGCTCTAGAAAATAACTATTCAGAACAGAGATTTTCTACCTATATTTCTGCAAAAGGAATGTAAAGAGCATTCCAATTGTGTAGGATTTTATATGTGTATAAAGAATGGTTAGTAATATAAAAAAGTTGTACATGGATGCTTGGATATCACAGACAATAAGGCACAGTGAAGAAGTCTGAAGAACTCTGAAGAACACAGGTTGCTACCTTTCATTCTCTTGCCCCACCTGAATGTACCTTTCCATCTTGATGAGGGCACATGAACAAACCAGGCTTCCCTTCCTGAAAAGGTCATACATAGTTTTAAGGCATAGGTGTGATGATAAGGTAAAAAAAGCTAATTAGGGTTAGTAATAAGGGTGTATTAGTAAGCCACTCGTAAGGCTCAAGACAACCTGTACCAATCAGCCAGCGAGATCTCCCAGGGAATATTCCCCTGCAGTGCTTCCTCAGTTCTAGAAACATACATTAGCTCTGCATTAGGTTAACTGAGTTAGTCCTTGTTGACAGATGTGTTCCATCTGGGTAGCCAGCTAAAACACAGTAGAGTTTGTGAAAAATGTGGATCAAATAAACTGCCAACTAATTGATTGAAATATTCATCAAGGAATATGATTCAGAAGTGATAGGCTCAAGGAGGATCCTGATAGAATTTGTTTTGGTCTTTCTATTCATTTGGAACTCCCTAGAGCTCGCATTTCTGCTGATGAATGACATCTGTGTTAGGAGCAAAACAAGAAGGCTGTATTATTGGCTAGTTGCTCTCCATTCGTCTGCATGGGAATTAGGAGAATACAGCTTCTTACTGGTATGAAGGAAATCTGTGCAGGAAGGAAATCTGATTACAAATCTGCAGTCAAATTTGTGTATACTGTGGATGGGTTTTTTTCCTTTCACTTGTCTTATATACTGTCTTTTCCCCAAATGGACTTCTGTAATTATAACAGTGGATAGAAGAGAGGCATAGTAAGTGGCTAGTTGCATTCCCATTGAATTGGTTAGAAAAATTAATATATTGACTGTATTAGTGGTGAGATGGGGGATTAATGACAGGGACAGGAAAAGATTTAGAAGTTAGTATTTAAATTTAAATAAGTAAAATAAAATAGAAATAAATAAGAAGGATCTTGCAGATTCTGCTTTTCCTGAATTTTGAATATTTAAATTAGGAGAGTGGATGCCTGTCTCTCTGCAGGGTTCAGCCACTCACAACTAGCTGTACTATCACAGCTTGATTCCTATGTTCAACACATTACCTTTTGATAAAAAAATAAACTGATTAAAGGAAGAATTTCTTGAAACTTTCTGCCAAGATTTCCCCTGTAAATTGCTTCCCTTCCCACTTTCTATTCTTCAACTGTGAGACTTAGTCTCAGGAATATTGCTTTAAAGAAAGATACTCAGCACTAACTCCTGCTGAGCAACAGCTCTCTCTGGTTCAGTTTTGAACACATTGAAGGATGGAGATTCCACAACTTTTTAATTGGTTGTAGAATTTTTTTTAACCGACCAAAAATTCGGTTACCCACTGTTTTTTTGAGGAAAACAGTTCCAGACCTCTTTATGAAAAAGCCTCTGAACACTGAGTTTCAGCAGTACCATCTTTCTGGAATATGTAATAATGACATGGATATTTTCTGGTAAACACAAAAAGTCCTCCAGGAGAACTTATGACAAAGCTAGAAAATTAGAGATATATGGCCTCTTCCCACATACCAGCCTTAAAAAATTTTACTTACATGACACTTCATAATTATAATTTTGGAACAAACACTGATTCTTTTATTCAACAAGATACTTCTTCTCCAGTGATGTGTGCAATAAGCTCAGGCTTGGTGAAAGAAAATTCAGATTTAACAGAAAACAAATTGCCTGGCAATGTGAATAAGAGCCAGTTCTGCATAACACTATGCCAGTTTATACATAACATAAATAGAATCAGCTTTCAATCTTTGCTTCTTTCTAAGTGCACTTTGATAATAGCTTATAATAAGGACAAGGCTCTTCTTCAAAATTTGCTTTGTCCCATCTATGAGGAATTTCACACATCAAGAACTAGGAATGGCCATGTTAAGATATGCAGCATCTTTGTAACACTGAAGAAAGTGTTGAAAACTGAAGCTCAAAAAAATTCAACAAGGAAAGTTTTTGCAACATATATTTTGACAAATTCTTTTCATTAAACTCATCTTAGGGGCATTGAAGCATTATTTTTTTTTTCCATATGAAGAATTTTTATTTTTATTTTTTTTTTTTTAAATAACAAAAGGAAAAGCTGTCTTTGGGCTCAACTTCTACATCAACTAAAACCAATGATTACCACTATTGGATTGATAAAATTGGATGTGCCTTTTAACTTGCTCCAAAAAAGTGTATCTACAGCCATCAACACTTAAGCTTGTAGTGCTGTTAGCCATGCACAAACATCCAATATCTCTCTCTTACTCATTGTGAACTACAGCAAGGTTTATTCATGGAGATACTTATGTATGAATCATTTGTAGCTTTCACCTTAGAAGCACTATGGCTTTAAATGTTTCCTTTCGATTTGTGCACAGCAGGAGTCATAAAATAAAGCTTCTGGGATGACACTTCGACACTGAAAACTTACTGGAGTTCTGCTCTTGGCCTTAAGTTCTGTGCAATCAAAGGGAATTCTAAAATCACAGATGTGTCCTCTTCTAGCTCTATTTGTGCCAGTAAAGATGCTCTACTTCTGGTTGCTCATTACTTTTCTGTAACTTCCAATTGAAAATATCATGTAAGTGAGTCCTAATCTGCTTTAGAAAATTGATCAGGATTAGCTCAAACCTCTTTCATTGGTGGGTTAATTTTTTAAATCTAATTTTACCTTTGAAAGGATTCAAATGAGCTCACATCAGTTTTTCCATTGATGGAAGGAGCAGGAATTGAAAGCACAGAGGATGGACACAAAACAGAATAATTATTTAAAAGGTAGATAACTGGCTTTGTCTGAAGAAGACAAAGATTTGAGAGGGAAGTCGTTGAGTAAACAGGGAGAAGCTCTTACCTGGAGTAAGACTGGATCAATCCATTATTTATCTTCACCTCCAAGAAAACCAAGACTGCCTCCCCACCAACCTCCCCAGAGGTATTCCAAGCTAAACCTTGACAGTTCCATCCAACATAACACACTATCTGTGCCTGCAAAGGTATTGTGAATTCCAAAAGAACCTGTAAAAAATACCGCTGAAATGACCACTTATAGATCTAAAAATAAAAAGAAAAAACCATAAGGTGCAACATCAGCCATCACACTGACCATTTATACTGTGAAAGTCTGGAAATCTTAAAATCCAGCTCACAAAATGAATACCCGTAATATCAGAATAGACCAGATATTAGTTAAAGGTACTTAACACCTAACATCTATTAAGTGTATGTCTAACATACGTTTACTATTCTCCCTAAATACAGTTAAAGACTGCCTTCTACATTTCTAGAGGATACATTATTTGCAAGTGCATATATGTGCACACACATGCATGAGAAAGAGAAATAAGGAGACATACACATATCTGTCCAGCACAGCAAAAGAATCATAACAACATGGTAAATTTTTTGACAATATACAGGGGTGTATGAACAGGCACAGAATTAGATTCTTGCATTATGACTTCATACTTGAAATTTTAATGATTATACTACAGTCAAAAGTAGTTTGAGAGCTCAAGGGTCGCCATTGAGATTGCCATACTCTTATATTCAAATTCTTCTTCAGTTTCCTCTGAAATGTCATTTTATAACCTTATGCCTTTTTTTCCCCTATCACATAAGCCCACAGGATCTAAATTGGCCTCAAATTAATGTCTCATTACCCATGAGCTATGCTATCAAGCAGATTGGGTGATACAGCTAATGGTTCTTTAGTAGATAGTTCTTCCATAATCCTAGCGACTCTAAGTTTTGTTATTACATCTATTTTTTCCAGAATCAGACAGGTCTTAAAAAAAGCAGAATAAAGGACACACATGCTTGCACATACACAGATCCCTTATACTCTGGTTTGTCAAAAGTGGATTGGCCCAAGTTCAACAGCCATTCTTGAAGCAGAACCTCTTTTAATCACATTCCATACAGCTGAAGAGCCTATCCAACCGTGTAAGTGAATGCTACCAGAGGCTTTTAATCCAGATAAAACTTCTTATGAAAAAAAAAAAAAAAAAAAAAAGAAAAACTTGCTGAAATAAAGGGAAAAGTATACCTCTGAAGTACAAGCTACTCTCATCAGAAGTCAGATTTTTTTTCTTTTATTCAGCTCCATATCCACTACTAAAAATAGTCTCTTACTTCTGACATTGTCAAGGAGGCTTTGAGATGTAAGAATCAGTACTACTGCAGACTGAGTACCTACAACCGTCTGACTTGGTGAAAGATCCTGAACTACTCCATTCTTATGTCTGGAGTTTGAGACCACTGAAATGAGAACCAGGAGATAAAACGGGGAGGTTCAGGTTTCCTCAGCTATCAGAAAATTACCTCCCAGAGAAATCAAAGTTTTATAAATTATGGTATCTTGTCCCTTTTAATTTCAATAGCCAGTAACTAGAAATTAAAATACATGGAGAGCTAGGTGTCTTGTCAATGTAGAAATAGAGACAATAAGTTATGTCTTACAGTACAACACAGTCCTTTTTTATTTACACACATACACACACAATCCATACTAAGAAGCAGGCATGAATGCATCTTTTAGATATGTTGTCCCTCCCTCCCAAAGGGGTGATTTCAGACTAGTGTCACAGCTTCCAAAAACTGATGCTAGGACATGTTGACCTGATTTAAAAAGCATAGGGATAAAAATCCTGTTCATGCTGAAAAAGACGCTAGTTGTTACCTTCTGAATAAAGAGTTCTGTAAATTTTGCAGGTAAACCACAAGAAGCTTCAAGAAGAAGTGGGAATAGTATCAAGGACTTCAAAAGATTTTAGGAAGTACATGTTTTCTGATAGAAATGCACAGATTATTCCCAGAAGCCTCTGAAGCAGTCTCTGTCTGCACTCTGAAACCAAAATACATCTTGAAGTTAGGATTAATCTTACACCTTCATAACTTTTCTCCATAATATAGTTCTGTCCTCAGACATAAAGTCAGCAAAAATAATTTCTCTATACTATGGGTCAACTATACCTAGAGAAAAAGGTCTGTATTGCTATATTCACAAGATTACAAGACTAACCATGAAGTGATCTTCCAACTAGACGGAGATTGCATTTACACTGATGAAAGAAGAGTGATAGTAAGAAGAAAAACAGTGATGTTGAGATCATGACTTGCTTGTGGAAATGGAAATACAGAATAATAGTGCCTTAGGAAAATTGATATAAAGGTGAAACTTTAGCATCTATAGATACATGACAGCAAGTATATTTATAGAGAAAGCTAGGAAAGTTTGGCAGAAAAAAAATGAAAAAAAGAACAGAGATAGCTCATGTAGATCAGGTAAAGATTTTTATGGGCAACAGAGGAAACACTAGAATATTATCATAGGTAATATATTAAAAGAGGATGTGAGTGAGGAAATAATTTAGGGTAGGAAGTAAAGAGAAAAATAAAAAGCAGGAAATAGTTGAATGTATATACTACACAGACAGCTAATTAGCAGAAGTCTGAAAGACATGGGGGATGTCCTCAGACACTGCATTAGTAAAAATCTGAGTTGCAAAGTAAAGAGGAACTACTGTTTTCCCTGACTTGTTCATTTCTAGAGGTCACCACAGTTTCAACTGTCTCTTAGAGTCCCACTAGATTATACTTTCTAGTTTCTCACACTTTCTCCGTGTTTGCTCCTTCAAAATTTTTCTCTGTTGCCTTCTTATGTCTCTTCTCTGTGCCATGCTGCAGAGGCCATAGGACAACCATAAATCAGGAAGCAGGAGTTTAATTAGATGCAGAAGGTGAAGGGAAGCCAATATAGAGATTTGAAGAGGAGCCACCATATAAATGTGTGGTAACACTTGTCTGTTTTAAAAGTCAGCCTCCTGCTGTTCACATTTGTATTTAATTTGCAAACAGTAGGCGGAAATTTGGAACTTGTAGACTTTCAGTTCTTCCTGATGTGCTGCATGTTTTAGCTGAGGAAACACTTATCCAGACTGACAGTCTTCCTTAGCTGAAGGTCAAAAGAAGAGTGCTGAAGGAGATGCCAATGAAAAACACAGATACCTTGCCTAGAGACTGATTCCAAGTGTTCAGCTCCAGCTAGTGTTTCAGCAGCTATTTTAAATATGACTAGACCAACTGTAACACTTAGAAATCTCAAAAGCATGACATTTAGCATGTACTCAAGTACCATTTTGTACATTTCCACAAATGTTAATAAAAGTTACTATATTATATAAAAGTAATTTTATTATATTGTGGATAATATTTTCTCACATGGAATTTTATTTGAACTGCTTTTCTCTTTTCCAACTTGTTTCTATTTTTCAGCATAGTCAAAAAAAAAAAAAAAAGCTTCCATCTTCAGTTTTTCCTTGCAGTTATGTAAGCCCTCCTCCTCCACTAAACACAGTGCAGTATTTTGAAACCATGACTTTGTTGTTCTCCTGAACAGTTATTCACTCTCAGCAAACTTCTAGTGCTGCGGAAAGGATAAACATCACCTGCATGAAGGTGTCTCTCCTCCTAGTTAGCTATCCCAAGACAGTTCCAAAGTTTTCTTTCTCAAATCTTCTGATGCTGTTAATCACTGGGATGATCAGTCTAAGAACAGAATTGAACTCAGGAAGTCTCTGTATCTTGGTTGCTGGAGCTAGGAGGGCAGAGTAGGGGAAGTGTACTGCCTGTGCCCAGTTCCTCTGTTTCTCTCTTATGACATACTAGTATGCTCTACAGACTAGTGGAGGTTATGGTCTCTCCTGCTATAAGTTCCAGAGTATACTATAGATTGTAACTTCATTAGTCTCCACTCCTGTGAGTCTCAGAAGTCTAGACAGGATCTACTTTTCCAATAAACAAGGAAAAATAATTTAAAGAAACAGTCTTCTAGATCTTTTTTGCAATTACTAAAACTAAACCAAGGAAACAAAATCTCCCACAAAACCTCAGTTATGACTTTACTTTCATATTAGACAAAATTTAACAGGAAGTATACATCTAGCGAAGTAGAGTGACTTCTAAACAGAGACATAACTGAGTTCTAGCTACTTCCGTGTTCGACTCACACCAATACAGGAATCCCAGCACAGTGGAAATCTGGAATACATTTATTAACTCTTCAAATAATGTTTTTCTTCTGGACTGAGATTAAGCATGATAAATTTAGCCCCAACATAATTGCTTCACACTGTTTCAAATTGCAGGGGGGAGTGGATGGGAAAGGAGTTGGAGGAAAGGCAGGGAGGACTAGAACAGCTCTGGCAATTTTACTCATAAGGTGGCAGTAACTTAGCAGCTCTGTCTCATTCTTCACTGTGAAAGTGGTTGAAAGGATTTAATGGCTAAAATACAAAATAGATTTGTTCTCAACAATACTTTTGAGTACTCTGCAATCAGTTGCTGCTATGAGAGTTATGTACAATATATACACCCCAAACCTTTTTAGCAGGAATTTTCAGAGAGCTGGAAGTTATGGTCAGTGGTCTCAAGTCATTATGTACGCAACACCAGGATTTCCCAGGTCATCCGGGACTCAGACTGAAGCAACTCTGAGTAGTGCAGTGTCACCTAAACTCTTTAGGATACCAGTCAAATCATTCTCATCAGATTACTGTATCTGCACTGAAGGGCAGACCCCAGGAAGCACAGAAGACATGTGGCTTCCTTATGTAGCACTGTATGGCCATATGATTTGGCAATGTCAGGTGCAAGGGAAAAATATCCTACATATTTTCACTCTTCATTGGCTAAGGGAGAGAGGCTGTGCCCTCTTGCCTTTCCCAGACCCAAAATGCAGCATCACCTGAACACATGCTCAAATCCTTTCTTGAAAATCTCTTCCAGCTTCGACAATATGAAGATGTTTATTCTCTTCAGCATCTCCCTTTCTTCTCTTATTGCACCTGGCAATAATATAGATGAGCCTGGTCCCAACCTTCTAATAGTTTTTTCCATATATATTTGGACTAAGTAACTGTCGTCAATTTTGATTCTTTTAGCATAATTATAAGCAGAATCTGAAATTCAATAAAAAACAGTGCTCTGAGGAGCAAGGAAGAAAGAAAGGATCACAGTGAAGTAAATTCTCTTTCTACTTGAGTTTTTTATTTGGCACTAATAAGAGATTAAGCAGAAGTGAATTCTTGAATAAATAATGAATTTGTACATACATATATCTGGAACTGACATTTGAAAAAAGCAGAAAAATATTATTTCAGCATGAATCTTATCTTAAACGTATTTCTAAAGGAAAATATGGGGTTGTAACTTGTAATTAGCCTGTAAGTTTACATGAGAGCAGCCAAATGTCTTTTTGAGGGGCAGAGAGAGAGAGAGGTTTTACATAAGATTATTTTTTAAAATAAAAGTTACCTTTAAACCACATTGAACTATAAGGTAGTGTCCTGTATAGCACATATTCATTTGATTTGAAATGACTGTTGTATGAATGCCTATATCCTATATTGCTCGTTGTATTGATAGATATCAAAGTAAGTTACATAAGAGAAATATTCAAATTCCATGGCTGAGAAGCACTGATGTTTCAGTAACTTGCTCAAAGTTTGTAAATTGTCGGCAAACTCAAGAAGAGTATTCTTATTCTTAACTCCAAACTGGTGTCCTACATACCAGAATATCCTACACATCCCTGGATTTTGAATAAAAAAGGAACTCCTTAAATGTCTGCATCTTTCTCTTACTGTTATGATTACATTCTCAGCATTGTAGTACCTGAGCATATTTACATTATTTAGAAATACAGCAATCCTCCAGAAGATAGGTCTGAGACAATAATCCCATTTGTAGCCTGGGACACAGATTATTTACTTATCAAAGCATCCAATGTGGAAAATCAGTGACAAAAGTGGAACAAACTTTTTTTTTCCTTGCAGTTCTTTGAAGTTATTTGTCTACCAGCACACAGCTGCTTTCTGAGATATGTCTGTTTGTTTCTCACGTTCTTATTTTCTCCACACTGAACAAGACTGGGTAAAACCGTGCACAGGACTGCATCACGATTAGCAGCATATTGGAAATTACAGCATTATCATAGCTGTGTATAGATTAAACAAAAGCATGATCACCACAGTACATCCTAGATAAATTCATCTTGAGCATTTTAGAGCCTTTAACCTTAAACTATTAATTTATTGAAATAATGTAAAGCATATTACAATGTCAGCAGGGCAGGTCGTGTGTCAAGATGTTAAATCTCTCAGAAACACAGAGCAGCACATTTATCAACTCACATATATTTTTACCTTTATGACCTTATCTGCAGGATTTTAGACACAGAATGAGTCATCTTCAACAGGGTCACAAAATTTTCAAAACAAAAACAAATAAAGAAAAGGGGAAAAAAGTAATTATTCATATGAAAATATTCATAAAAATGCTGTAGTGTTGATTTAACCTAGTAGGAGGTCTGGCTATTTTGCAATATCTATCCTTATTAACAGTGAATTCAACATTACAGTACACTTGGCAGAGTTGGGAAGGAGCTCATGCAAAGAAACAGTAAACTGAACATATAAAAATATAGTCTGGTAACATGTACAAGGAAAAAAGTTGCATGCAAGAAATTCATACAATTCTGTCCACAAACTTTGAGAACATCTATTAACCAGGATGATTCAGATGCCTCAGGACAATCTTGAAAACAAACTCTGTGTTTAGGCATATTTTCCACATTATTTTATGCGAACATAAGAACAAATCAGGATTAAACCTTTTTCGTAATATAGTCCAGACTATCAGGGTTAATAGGTCTTGCATATCTTCAAGAAATCATACGTATCAAATACTAAAATATAATAACTTTGTAGAGTATGAAGTTCTTCTAACATAAAAAAATAGAAATCAATTGCATGGTCAGAGGAAAATCAGGGACAAGAAACAATGGAATAAAAAATTTATGCTTTTTATGTAAAATTTACATATTTGCAAACAGGGAAGGAAATATCTTGCCAATTACTTAATAATATCAAAATGTAGACTGAAATATAGAACACACTTAAGTTTGTTAAAGCTCTCTGGTGTCAGTCAGCACACAGCGGATATTCTAAAATGTATGTCCAAAAGGTGTATCTACTTTTTATTAGTTTAACACAAAAAGTAATAGTGGATATATGACTGCAGAGTTAGATGTATTGACCTCCATAGATTACTACTTATCACCTATATAGTTTTCATAACCTTTTTCAGAGAAGACCATTGATCTTTTGTCAATAAAGTAAAAAAAATAAAAAAAAGAACTTCGGAGTGTTAATTTTCACCAGGAAGCTTAGTTGTAGTTTATTTTTTTACTTATTACAGAGTCTGAGATCTGAAATTTGATTTCCAAAACAACCTATGAATTGTCTATGGTTTAAGCAGGTATGATATTCATCAGCAGATCAAGAGGGTTTAAATTAATTTTTTATAATTTGCAACTTTAATAGTGAACGTTGTAAAAACATTTAGGGAGAAAGTTTGGCTTCTATTTGCTTCTAATGGACTTAGTTTACTTAGCTTCAACTCTTTTGAATTCAGTAGCGTTTTTTTAATCTAAATTCTGATGTAAAGAAGGATCCTTCTTTGTCTGGAAATCAGTGGCAGATATTTATAAAATCATATTAAATCAAAGTCTTTCTATCTTTAGAAATACCATACCTAAAAGCTCATTGTGGTACATTCCACTACCAGTGTAATTCAAAAGGTTCTTTCATCTGCTGCACATTGCCTTCAGAGATTACAGAGATTACAGTGATGCAAAAATTACAAATTTCCTCCAAAAGACTGAGGTAAAAAAATCAAGCACTTCTCCCAGGTTCTTAGAAATTCATTATCATAATAATGCAAACCCAGTCACAGGAAAGCTTTGGATAATGTAGAAGATGAGTTTCACAGAAGATAACCAGTTGGTAAGAAACTTCCCACTTTCTCCCATTTTTGCTCTTTCCACTTAGTATTTTCCTTCTCCTTTTAATTTGTATTAATTAAAAATTGATTATCATGATTGAGAGAAGCAATAGAAAAGGGATTTCCAGACGACTGGAAATCTGATGCCATTTGGTACAGGGAAGACAATTAGCAGACTTGATACTTTCTCCTGTAGTTATGAATGCTACAACTTGCCACCAGGCTCTCGTGTTTGTAAAGTCTTGTCCCATGAGTGGAAATTAATATTTCAAGATTAAACATTGTGCTTTTTGAGTTTTAATTAACTATCAACTTAAAGTTGGTGTAGAAATTGACAGAAACACTACAAAGTGTTGTTAGCTGATTCTACCTTTCCCCAATATCACAATCAAGTGGTTGTTGCAGCTACAGGAAAAAGACAACAGGATTTTTAATACAATTCTCTATATTGATCTCAACAATATAAGACCATCTTTATGTAGATCTGCCAATTTGCTTTAAGAACAGGAACCAAAATAAATACATGTAAGTGTCACTTTACTCTCAATTTTTCAATAAATGGTTTAGTTTTCAAGTGGAAAAATCTTTCATATCAGCATTAAGTATAACATACAGCAGCCTTTTAGTATTAGTTGTTCTGTTCTGTTGATTGAAACATACCCTGTTTAAAGTCAAATGAAAAAGATAGACAAAACTCTGACAGAGCTTAGATTTTCTCCAATATGTCTTTATCTCTGAGAAACTTTTTCATTAATTATGATCAGAGATTGATATCCATTTGGAAGCATCACCCCTACCCTAATAAATGTTTAAGATTTCTGTTTTTTTCATAGAATCACAGAATCACTTTGTGTCGGAAGTGATTTTAATGATCTTCTAGCTCCAACATCCTCACTGCCATGGGCAGGGACACCTTCCAATAGACAAGGTTGCTCAGAGCCCCATCTAATATGGCCTTGAACATTGCCAGGGATGGGGTATCCACAGCTTCTCTGGGCAACTCACCATCCTCAAATGAGGTGGTCCAGTCCCTCACCATCCTCAAATTAGAGATTTTCTCCCTAATATTTAACCTAAACCTATCCTCTTTCAGTTTAAAGTTATTACCCCTTGTGCTATCACTACATACACTTGTGAAAAGACCCCCTCCAGCTCTCTTGTAGGCTTTCTTCAGGTCATCTGTATCAGATGTCTGAGAATCAGTTCTCAAAAAAAAAAACCTTAGCAGCACAGTTAAGTTCCTCCTAGAAGCCCAAATAGTTGAAAAAAAAAAAAAAAAAA
>VZSE01004327.1:504129-614155 GCA_013398275.1 Promerops cafer | reverse complement strand
AAAAAAAAAAAAAAAAAAAAACCACATGGGAAGGTATTTTTTATACTCCTTTCTAGGAATAGGTTGCTTAAAATAACAAAATATTATTAATTCCTTATTGCTATGACTAAGAAAGAGCTTAAATATTCACTTCCTTTGGACTTGGCTGGACTTATGAAAGAGCAGTCTATTTTTCCTACCTATCACAGTGATGTCTGCAGTTTCTCATGGTCACAGATACAAATATCTGAAATATCTAAGACTACTGAATCACATTTCCTATCAACAGGAAATTATAAACCAATAAGAAATGTAATCTAAATACCATCTCCATTGTACTGTTGCAAATTCTGTATCTTGTACATATAAAGTCAATAAAGAAAGCCATATAGCTTCTAAACACTGCATTAACCACAATATTAATGCCAAATGCCCTTCTGACAGCTTTTAACAAGACAGTCAGGGTTAATGAGCTCTAGGGATTCCGAGCTAAATCCTGTCTTTTTTAGTACTTCCATTATTGTATTCCTTTCACTTTTCCCAGTGTATTATTCTTTTCCCCTTCTGAGAAATGTTATTTAGAAGTTGGACATGAGATACTGACACATTGATAATAAGAGTAAAGTTATTATAATGTTACAATGAAGGGACAGTCAAGAGCTGCCTCCTTTGATAATGGATCTGCTGTTTCCATTGAATTTAGCACATGCCTCCAAACTTGTGATCTGGAAATTTTCGGGAGCGCTGAGAACAATTCTGGTCTAAAGCACCTGAATTGCCCTGAATTGAAAACATTAATGTGGACTTAAGAAACCTTGGAGACACAGTTCTGGATACAAGACCCAGTCTGATAACTGTGTAGTAGCCCATTTTCACTCTTTATATTTCATTGCCCAAGGTCATACTGATGCTCAAAATAGTCTGTAAGGCCAGTATATTAAATATTGTGAAGAAATAGTATGAGAAGTCACAGAAGACAGATATAACACCAAAGTCTTTCATATATTCACATGCTTTTGAAGTAGATATCTACAGATAAAATTTAAAACTTAAGCATATACAATTACTCCCTATGGGATGTAAATCTCCAGCATTTCCTTTTTCCAAATGCACAATGAAAATTCTTGAGCATTTGGTGTAACTCTTTAACAATATTTTAGGATAGTTGACAGATGGAAGAATGAAGAAGAAAAACAAAAGCAAGTTAGAAATTAGCAAACACTTGCATTTTTTTAGAGGGTCTTTATGTGTTCTGAAAGTCCCATCTCCAGTCTCTGGCTCTGGAAACACTAAGTCTTTTTCCCCACCATGTGTGTTTGCTGTACATACTCACTGCTTGTGCCATGGAAATTTTGGACTTATACATGAGACATTATAGACTTAGATATGAGGCACGCTCATATGAAAAGGAATGTTTTCATGTGCATATCTAGGGGTTGTGACCCATCAGACTAGGGGATATGTGGATGAAGGCTATTTTGATTCTACTCTTCTTTACTTAAAGACATTTCAAAGTTCATCTTGAACATTTAATTAGTTTTTTGATGTATAACCTCGTCTATCAACTTTACTATGTGCTATTCTAGGGAATGTGGCTTTTCTCATCTGTTTCTTATTTTATTGCACTCTCTGAGATGAAAGCTGAACAGCTAACTCCCTGACATCCTTTGAATGTTTGCTTGAAAGATTTTTTCCCTCTAACTATTTTGTCATTTACCCATACAATTCAACTTTAAAAATTAAAACCAATATGTTCTGTACTAATTATTGTTCTTCTTATTCTGTAAAGCCCTGGTGTTTGCAAAATGTACTGTAAATCAATAACAATATTATTTGGCACTTAAATAGTGTTTATTATGTTTAAGGTGCTTCACAATCATCCATCCCAATTAATTAATGATAATTACTGAGCCATAGAAAAATGTCAATATTTTGTATTGAAGCAGAAGGAAATTTTTCTCACTCTATCAGAAACTATATTTCTACTAGTAATACCGTGTATGGAAAGTTTGTTCAGGAGAAACCCGTGGTCTTTCTATGTTATCACAGTGAAAGCTTTGATGTGTAACTTGAATATTGCTGTCATGCCACAGAATGAATACCTGTGTTTTGTAACCTGCAATTTGAGTGCTAAAGACATCTGAGAACTATCAAGGATCACTCTGCTATATGTGCTTTAATATGCATTAAAACTGTTGTATGATACCTGTAGTTCATTATTTGTTCTGTATCACTGTCCCAGATTTTGCAGATGATTTCTGCTTCTGTTTTCCTCTGTTCCAGATGGTTTTGTTTGTACTCTCCATTTATAGTTTTTCTTCCCATCCCCAGGAAAACTTTCCATTACCAGTGGAAACGAATGACTGTAAATACTCCAGAGAAGGAAGCATAATATTCCAGTTAATGCACAGGAGTAGGAGGCAAAGGATCTGGGTTCTATTCCCAGTGCCAGTGCAAATCTTACATCATTTTAACACTTCATCTTTTACTCTTTCTACCTTAATTTCCTTGCCGGTAAAAGATAACAATAATCTCTTCATCCTAAACCCCTTCATGTTTCAATGATAAATTTATAAATTATCATTTAATGATAATTTATAAATTTATATGGGGTTGATTCTAGTTTAGGACTTAATTTCCAGCATAGATGGCAGCAGAAATTCATAGTGATGAATAGCTATCCATGTTTGCCAAACAAAAGCTCCATTTAAAACATTTTGGTGTGATGGCAACATAGCAGATTTCTCTGAATAAAATATGCCACATTACTGAATAAACTGTAGGTGGAAACTGCTCCTATTTGTAAGGTTTGTGACTAGTGAAAATACTCCAAAATTTTAATGACTAGTCAACAGTATAAACCAGAACAAGTTTCAAATGCTCTGAGTTTCTCAGAGGACAAGCTATTCGTTCGCTAATGAATTGTGGCATCTCACAAATTTCTAAACTGATATTTAGAAATTTCTAAATTTCCAATCCTCACTTGAATGGTGGGGGCACTCTTCAGAAAAGAAAGGAGTAAAACCTCTGAGGCACCCATCCTTATGCTTACTTTCCTTGTCTGCTTCAGGAGGCCTTTTTTTTTTTTTTGTTTGCTGTGTTTTGTGGTTCTTTTGGTCTGGTTCAGTGTGGGGTGGAGGGACTGCAGTTTACAACTGTTGCCATTCACTTCTTTCTTTTAAGGAAAAAAATACTGTATTTATTTACAGATCTCTTCATACACCTCTATTTTCATTCTGAAAACTAAGTGCCGTAAAGAGCTATTCAGTGAGGTACTATTCAGAAAATTCCTGCATTAACCTAGTGTGACTGCCTCCATTTCCAGAAAACAAAACAAGAACCAGGCACTCCAGGCATTGGCTAACCAGCTCTTTTGCAGATGATGTTTTACGTTACTTTCCAGCGCCTAAGGGACAAGACATGTTGAAAATAAATCTTCAGAAAACAGCTGGCTCCAGGTTTAACATTGTAATACCTCAAAGCAGTGGATGCCTGTTTTGAATGCACACTTACAGCACATTCCAGGCTAGGTTCATTTCAATCCTGCACTACATGCCTATTTTAAGTATGTCCAGCATGTCAATTCACTAGCTTGCAGGCTTGCTGTGAGTGGTGATAGCGATTAATGCTGTCAAAGGAGCCTTGATCCCATCAAGTCCAGCCAAACAGATGACAGATCTACAGCTAGCCCTGGAGGAAGGAAACTGAAAGCACCACATTTCGTGCGTGCGTGTGTGTTTTCATCGTGTCCCACCCGCTGAGACAGACAGAATGTATTGAACGATTTGTACAACTTGATCCCTGCTTCAGAAAACCTTTCACACTCCAAAGGAGGCAATGATCACAACAGAAAGCAAATCCTGAATATAAAATATTATCACTATAAATTCCAGAGAGAGAGATTATTAAAATTTCCAGCTGTAGAAATGTAGCTATTAATCATTCCCAAATTAACCTTATGCCAGCTAAATTATTATGAGTTCCCCTGTAAATTAAATAGTTATTAGTTCCACACTCTTGATATAGACATCAGCGTTCTCAAAAAAAAAAAAAAAAAAAGAAAAAAAAAAAGAAAAACCACTGGTTTCAATTTACAGAGAAGTTTGCAGGGAAAAAAATTCTCTTACGTGATTACAAAAGAAAAGCCACTTCACAGTATAGTATCACAGTAATTGTAGCCATATATCATAACATGTCATAACTCTAGGACAAAGCTAAGCTGCCTTTCATCTGCAAAAAGCTAAGAATGCAGGCAGAGGAAGCTAAGTGGTGAGGTCATGGAATCTTTTCCCATATTCCACTAGAGAGCAGTATTCTTTTGTACAAAGCAGGTAGGTTATCGTCTGCAAGGCAAGCTGTGGGGAATCTCTTGCTGAAAGAAGATTCTCTGGTCATTTATAAGAACTTTGCCATAATTCTGTAGCATCATATGCTCAAAACTAACAGTAGATGAAACATCCACAGCAATGGTTTCGTATCTGTATTGCTTGATGTGGGGAGTTTTCTTGTAAGGCTTTTTTCTTGTGAGTTGATTTTTCAGAAAAAATTAAAAGATGCAAATAGCTATCTAATGGACTCAGTTTGCAAGAAGAATGAATTCCTGTCTATCTACAATGAATTAAGACTCTAACCATCTGCGTAATAATAGAGTTGCAAAAATGTAAAAATTAGGATGGTTATAATGCAGAAAAATTTGAACGTTTTTAAATTTACCAGATGTAACTGTGATGGTAAACTATTTGGGGGCAATAGAAGGAAATGAAAATCCTTGCTGTTACAAAAACCTAAAGAGGTATCGTAATGCTGCACTAAAAATATAGCACTAAAAATACAACCCTACAGGCAATTTGCTAATACCTACTTTGCAGATGAATCGGCAGTAGAAGACACAGAAAGAAGTCTCTGATTCAAAAATGCAGAATTTATAGATGATTTTGTTATATAAATGTCTTTCTAGCCTTATGTCCTGATCACATGTAAACAGAAATTGGAAAACAAATAGTTTTATACTGTCTTAGTTGCTTGATAAACATAAAACTCCTGAGTAAGTAATACATTTACTTTTCCCCTGAGAAGGAAATTAATATGTCTGCCAGGGAGCTGGGTTCAATTCTGTTTTCAGGGTAAAGGTTTGTTTCTGGTGCCAATCAGCAATTGAAGTGTTTGTCCCTCTTTAAGGGATCACAGAACCATTTTTATCCAATTATGCTCAGGGGTTCTGCCTCCACCCCTGCATGCAACTACTGATTTTGGTTTTACACTCTCTTGAGCTCTAGTCACAGCCAACAAACACGTTGGGCTGGGGGCAAAGTGGGAGGGAAAAAAGCTGGTATGATAAGATAGCAAAAGCAAATTCACTTTGGAGCAAAGGTAACACTAAAAGGTGCATGTTTTGTGCATTTTAATGCAAGCAGTCTATGTTATTTTTACTCAGATTTGGGGTACTGATTTCTGTGCTTTGTGATTTG
This sequence comes from Promerops cafer, assembly GCA_013398275.1. NCBI lineage: Eukaryota > Metazoa > Chordata > Aves > Passeriformes > Nectariniidae > Promerops > Promerops cafer. The sequence goes on along the minus strand of VZSE01004327.1, from coordinate 608,708 downwards.
GTAATGGTTGTAGATCGTAACAAGATAGATTTCTTTCCACAAACATCCCAAGCTGCCACAGAGAAAGCAAACTAACACAAGACTGAAAGAGTAAGTTTTAAGATCAGTTTTAAATGCGTGATAGTAGAAAATTTAGGTATTTGAGCAAAGTCAGGAGTGTTGGGGAAGCAAAGCCAGAATCTCCCCCACTACCTACCAGCTTGACAGGTGGTTAGGTCAGGGCTCTTGAGTCCCACAGTCCCTGAACTGCACTTACTAAAACCACTTTCCTTATTCACTACGTCCTTCCATCATCTATGCAGTCCCCCCAGGTATGAAAATTTTCTCCAAATGTGGAGAGCTATTAGCAAGTTCCTAAACTTCTCATACATTCGCTCCTTAAATGGACTCTGATACACACAAGGACTATGCAAATAAACCTGGATTCAAAGTAAGTATGGAATTCACAAAGGAGAGGATTAAAACTTGTGTGAGCATTTGAAGTAATGGATAACAATTAAAAATGTAAATTCATGGGACACAGCTTCCTACAAAAACACATTTACATGAGAATAACACTGGAAAAGTAATCATCAAGGAAAAAAGAAAACATGTAAAAGCTAATTTTGTTGATCAGTTTTTTTCCAGTGTTCAGCCTCTATGATTCTGAAATGAGCCCAGGAGTCCTGTATATAAAGGCACCAATATGGAGCCACGTATATGGCCGCTTTATGCCTCCACCTTCCTAAATGAAAATTGGACCTCTGTTATTCCTCATTTCATACTGTTGAAGTTTTACTTTGGCTCTTATACAAAGAATTAATTAATATTATTTTCCTCTTTGTATTTCTGATATTACACTACTTTAGTAGCCTGTGCAATCCAAGGGTTTGGAGCAGAAGAGATGGATGGGAAGTGTCTGTCCAAACATGAACGACATATTCCCATTGTTTTAAGGACAGGTGAGAATATTTTCTTTTCCATTAGAACCCCTAGAGTCTACCTCTGTTATAGAGGTTTCTGACTCACAATACCAGTACTTCACAAGAATAGAAGACTGTAGGCAGCTCATGGAAGTCGAGGGTTGGGGTTTTTTTCATTAAAAATACAAGAGTACCACTTATCCCACTAATGATGATAAATCACTGGTAACTTAAACTACTGGTAATTTTATAAAAATGTTGTGCTGCTTTAGCCAAGAGTCTGATGTGTGAGCCTTTGCATTCATGATGCAAGCCTTAAAACTCACTGGTCTGCTCTGATCAAGACCAGCTGTTTGTTTCACAGTTTTGTAGATCATCTTTTAACCAAAAAAAGATAGACAAATAATTTTCACTAGTGCTGGCATCCACCTTGCTCAAGAGGCAGGGAAGAAATGAGACTGCAGCAGAAACTAAGGTGTTTTTTTAGAGTTTAGTAAGACCTCTTGCTTAACAAACTAAATTGATTGTACCCTCATGTAAGTTTGCAGTTCTTCTCAATATGATGTTGCTCAGGTTAGAGAAAGAATGTCTGGAGCACAGGATCAGCATAGGTCTCTGAGTACTAAAGCTTACTTCATAGGGTTTTCTGTAAAATTCCATCTCATGTATGTTTTGTTTGGTTGGATTGTCTGCTTAAGAAAATATATTGTTCCCCATGAGTTGAGATTCCTTAAAACTAGCACTGAAAATAGCTGCTTATATTCCTTATTCCCTAAAATAAATCTGGTGTGAAGATACCTGGGAAAAAATAATCATAGTAATACTTCATGTCATATATCAAGTTCCTATAAAATGAACTTTCAGAAATTCGTATGTTCTAATTCAGTGTTAAACTAAGCTTTTAAAACCTCCACAAACTACAGGCCTGTCAGTCTCACTTTATTGCCTGGTAAAGTTATGGAGAAGATTATTCTGGCAGTAATGAAAAACACCTGAAGGACAACACAGTAATTGGTCAGAACCAGCACAGCTTTGTGAGAGGAAAATCCTGCTTATCAAATCCGATTTGCTTTTATGACATGGTAAGCCACCTAGCTGATCAAGAGAAGCCATATGGTAATTTTGGATTTCAGTAAAGGCTTTGATACTGTCTCTCACAGGATCCGTCTGGACAAAATGTCCAGCCCACAGCTGGATAAACACATCATGGGATGGGTGAGCAGCTGGCTCGTGGGTCAGCCACAAAGGGTTACAGTGAATGGGGTGACATCAGACTGGGAACCTGTCACTGGTGTGGTTCCACAGGGCCTCATCCTCAGCCCTGTGCTCTTCAACATCTTCATAAATGACCTGGATATGGACTGGAAGGGATACGGAGCAAGTTCACAGATGATACAAAACTGGGAGGAGCTGTTGACTCCCCCGAGGGCAGGGAGGCCCTGCAGAGAGACCTCCACAAATCAGGGGTCTGGGCAATCACCAACCATAGGAAGTTCAACAGGGGAAACTGCTGGATTCTGCATCTGGGGTGGGGCAACCCTGGATGTATGGACAGACTGGGAATGAGATGCTGGAAAGCAGTGCCATGGAAAGGGACCTGGGGGTCCTGGCAAGTTGAACATGAGCCAGCAGTGCCCTGGCAGCCAGGAGGGCCAGCCTTGTCCTGGGGTGCATCAGGCACAGCATGGCCAGCTGGGCAAGGGAGGGGATTGTCCTGCTCTGCTCTGAGCTGGGGCAGCCTCACCTCGAGTCCTGTGTGCAGTTTTGGGCACTGCAATGTAAGAAAGGTGTTAAACTCTTAAAGAGAGTCCGAAGGAGGCTACAAAGACAGTGAAGGGCCTTGAGGGGAAGGTGTATGAGCAGTGGCTGAGGCCACTTGGTCTGTTCAGTGTGGAGGAGACTGAGGACAGACCTCACTGCACTTACAACTTCCTTGTGAGGGGAATGGGAGGGGCAGACACTGATCTCTTCTCTGTGGTGACTCGTGACAGGACCTGAGGGAATGGCCTGAAGATGTGTCAGTGGAGGTGTCAGTTGGATATTAGGAAGAAGATTCTTCATCAAGAGGGTGTCTGGGCTCCCCAGGAAAGTGGTCACCACATCAGCCTGACACAGTTCCAAAAGAGTTTGGACAATGTTCTCAGGCACATGGATGATTCCTGGGGATGGGGCTGTGCAGGACCAGGAGTTGGACTTGAAGATCTTTGTGGGTCCCTCCCAACTCAGCATATTCTGAGATCCTGTGCTTTAAAATAACTCATGTATTTTAAAATAGACATATTTTTAAATATCCTATTTTTTTTACACTCCTGCAATGTGACTTCTCAGTAAGCATATTACCTGTACAAAGAAATGAAAAAATGCACAGTAGACAAACGTCACAACATCAGAATGAGACACACAAGTGGTATCCAAGGTACAAAATGCTCAGACACTTCTATTAGAAATTTTTGCCTTTAATATGACTCAAATTAATGAGAGTTAGCCCTATTAGGAGTAAAGAACATCTTTAGAGTAAGGGCATCAGAAGGATACAATATACACATCAAAGGGGCAAACATCTCTTACACATAACCATTTGAAATGCAATAGGATGTGAATGAACCCACCACATTCTGACAGGCAAGGATGTCCAGCTGGAATAAACATGCCCTGAGTGGACCATGACCAGGTTGAATTGAAGTTCTTGGTCACAAACTCAGTCATCTGAAAGGGGAAGCTGGAGATGAAAGCCTGATGAGAAGCCAGCAGAGCACACCAAAGAGGTCAATAGCAAGAGAATGCAGGGTTTGCTGGTGGTAGTCTTTATCAGTCTGTATGGATAATACTAGATCGGCTACTGCAATCCTGTCTACAGAAGCATGCTGAATTTAACAGGATTCTGTGCCGTTTTTTTAATTCTCTATTTATAGCTTATCATTATTGAACAAGAATTTCAGGTGATGGACTATATATGAATATTGTCACCTGCTCACACAGATTACCATGCTCTGGTAAAAGTTAATTCAACTCCAAAGTTTTATGACACATAACTAAGTCAATAATAAAGTAACAGAAGAAATTTTTTCCATTGCACTAGATAACAAATGGTGATTCAGTCAATACATTGAATAATTTATTTCATGAGGCAATGGATAGATTTTTCCTGTGCAGGTGCATCTCTTATTCTCCTTTGTTTTTTAAGGAAAAATCCAGCTTCTTTTGTATTCTTGGGTCATGCGTGTTTACAGCTGTCAGGCCAGCACAGAAAGAAAATAATTTAGCAAGCAGTGTGACAGAGAATAAAAACTAACTGAGTGGTAATACCAAGAGCTTGTTGAAACAGCATCTTGTCTTGTTTGGTAAGTAGCAAGTCTCAAAAATTTCAGGCCAAGGAAGGCAAAAAGAGCAACAGTCTTATTGGTTTTCAGAAATTAAACATAAATTTAAAATACATGAATGATCACTTAGCAATGAAATTGTCCTTTTCCTGCAGATGGTGTGAGGGCCAAGATTACAAAGTCACAAAAATGAGACAAGAAAGGAAGAATGATTGCCAGTCTGACATCAAATAGTTAATCAATTATCATTCTAAGGATTCCTTTGTTTTTCAGAGTTTATTTTAAAACTGGTTCCAGGATCGTCATTACACGCTTCTCAATGATACATAATTCTGAATCTGTTCAGCTGCAACAGCTTAAGGGCAGCATGCAGACTACAACTCATGCAAGGGTGGCTAATTTTGTAATTCAGGGCCATAAGCTTGATTTAAATTTTATAGGATGATCACTTTTGTTACCCTTTTAAATACAAAAATGAAGTGACCATGTCTCCTTTCCGTATTAAATGATTTCTTTATGTTTATATGAGCAAGCCAGCAAAATTAATTTTGAACATGCAAAAATTTTGTGCAGGAGAGCAATTTATATTGGTAGTGGCAACAGACAAAGCAGATTTCTCAGGAAAATTATTTTTGAAGAAAAGCATAACCTAATCTGAGCTTTCATATCTGAGTAAAAACTTTGGTTCAAATGCATTTTTAAAATTGAAATACATTTGTGTGATGACTGTATTGACCATGCAGCACTGTTATTCTGTTTTGCTGTCATTTGCTAATTTATTTTTGAAATATTTGGAAAAAGATAAAGCTAATGAATCCTGTTTGCTCTCCAGTGTGGGAAAAGTCTAAGTAGTTTTACAGCTCTGTGTTTACTGTGCATGTTATAATGCTAAACTTTTAGTAAGCTATCTGTAAGGAGAAAAAGTGAATACAAGTCTTGACTCAGATCAAGAAACAAAACTCAGAAATATATGTACAGTATATTCTCTCAGTTAACTGAAACATTGAAGTTTCTGAGTGGTAAATACTCTTCAAGAAAATCTCTAACATTTGCTTGTTCATTGGTTGCTCTTCTTCATTTCTGCACTACAGTTCACCCTATCCTCTGCTTTGTAACTTTGTATCATCATGTGTACTATGGAAAAATAGAACAATTAGATTAATAAACAAGTAAATTAATAAAAAGTGAAAAGAGGATTACAGATTTACTTAACTAATCTTGTTTATAATATTTTCACCCCCAAAATATTATAATTTTGTATTTAAGAAGCCGATGCAGGTATAAGAGTGGAAAGCCTAGGTAAGAAAACAACTTTAATTGGATGTGGTGTTTGCAAAAAAAACCAAATCCCAAACCTAAAAACACCCCCCAAAAAAATCACATAATAATAATAAAAAAACTAACGTTACCCATTCCCTTCCCCTTTCCTTCAACTCTTATATTACATTTGCATAGAGATATCTTAAAAAAAAAAAAAAAAAAAAAAAAAAACCAACAAATTTACACTGTTCTTTTCTGGAAAAGGAGTAGAAGACAGTTTGGCAATGCATTAAAATTTTTAGATTGATAAGTGTGCAATCACCTCATGGATATCAGGAAAGGACTTGGTACAGTCTGGAAAAGAATTCTATTAATATATACAGATATAAATCATACCTATAAATCAATGTATCAAACATAGCAAATGATGCTGTACCTTTTAGAAACAATGTTTTATCCAATAGCAACTCTTCACTGCAATTTTTGTTCTAATGTGGATAAATCCTAATAGAGAGGTTATTCACATTTCTTCAGTTATAATACAGACACAATCAAGAAATTGTCATTGCTAGAAGTCATAGTCATGTTCATGACTATGAAGAACAAACATGCAGCTACCAGTCCTGGTTCCAGTGGTGTTCAGCTGATAGAATTTCCAGGAGCAGGTAGGGTCAGGACGTGTGCTTGCCGCAGGCTTTGGTTTGAATACCCTCTGGCCTTCCCGGGCCCTTCCCCCAGGTGGGACTTGCGGTCCCTCGGCCACCGCAGGGCCGGACTGGGGCTCCAGGGCTGGGTGTGGAGCGCGGCCTCCGGCGTGCCAGGGACTGGCTCCACCGGGGGCTGGGACACAGGCTGGGGCTGGGCTGGCTCAGCAGGGCAAGGCCCGACCTGCCCCTGCCCTCACACACACCACATCTTTCCAGACACCAATCCTCACAGTCTGTCCCAACAGGTATTCAGCCATGTCCAGGAAAACAGATCTTCCTCATGCCTAATGATTACTTTGGGAGACAAATGCCATCCCAAATGTCCCCCGTTACTCCTTTGCCTTAGTTTTTACTGCCAAGCACATATGCCACATATGCCATATGGCATGGCCATGGTAAACCCAACACAAATCATCTGTCTCAGCTGTATTCCCTCCCAATTTCTTGTGCACCTCCAGCCCATGTACTGGCAGGGCAGCATGAAGAGCAGAAAAGGCCTGGATGCTGCACGAGCTCCTTTCTGCTATGACTAAAGTACCCCTGAATTAACAGCAAATGTAGAACACAGCACCATGTGGTCTGTTCTGAGGAAAGTCAACTAAATCCTACACAGAACTAGCACAGCTAAAGTTCCTCAAAACAGGTTTTGACAAATATATTTTATTCTACACATATGACAGTTATCTTGAATAAAATTATATTTTCCTGTTTTCATGTATAATGTTAGGTGTTTCAATTCAACACTTTTAGGTACTAAGTAATGGAAAAAAAAAAAACTGCAGAAAATGGAGAGTAAGCGAAATTATTATTTTGGTAAAAATCATAACGTAACTATGCATTTGTGATATTTTCCTGTCTTCTTTGATGCTGTAGGTGGAAATGCTCTGGATTTGGCTGTGGGTATAGACCACTGATGAAGTTTTACAAACAGGGTGTTTGAGATTTTATTTTTTGCTACTAGAAGGATGAAAATAAGCACCAGTGCACATACACAAAATATTTGCCATTATATACTTTTCATGATATATTTATTATGCTAAATTTAGTTAGCCAAGGAACACTACAACTAGTTGTAATTAGAACTGAGATTGATAAATGACACTTGATCCTAAAAGACTCTTTTACATGTGTAGCCCTTCAATTGAGCTCTTTTGGGGATTTAGAGAAAACTATGTGCCAGAAAATTTCTTCATATCATAATATCAAATTTAATTCATCTCATAAAATCTATACATTCACAGCCATGTTGATCCTTAAATTGATCATTTGTATATGAAGTCATTAAAACTAGGAGGACTTCTGTTTCCACAGGCAAGTCACTACATAGAAGGTCATAGGATCATATTCTTATGCACATGTGTACATTATTCCTGGATGGTATTTCAAATATGTTTAATATTTGTTCAGTTAATTGTTAACTCAATTAATGTTGAGTTTAATACTCAACAAATGAATTTTTTTACACATTGGTGTTTCCAGAACCAGAGAAGGAGTTCACACCATTTGGCAGCATGTTCCTTTAAATATTGCATTTCTATTACTTGCATGTTTCTAATTTGTGAAATGTTTTTCACAACAACATTACTTCCCTAAGACTACATCAAACAATATAAATATTCTTACCAGAACACATTTTTATATTTATTTAATGTACACATGCACTCACATTCTCTAAAAAGTGTATTTATTTGGTTTGAGAGCTGTCATCTCATTGTGACTATGTAAGATTTTAGCAGCTAGTCAGAAGAGATATAAGTATATTCATATTTCAGTACTGTTTTGCATATTCATTCAACTTGACAAAATTATTTGCCATCTAAGGTACATAAGAGTGATAAAACCTAAAATTTCAATTAGATCCCATAGAGTGTTGTGTTTTATTTTGGGGTGTTTTGGTGGGTTTGTTCCGTTGTTCGTTTGGGTTTTTTTTTTTAATTTTATTTGCTAGGATGCTTTTTAAACAAACAAACAATCACACTAAAAATATATTAAAAATATCAAACAGTTTAAATAATCCCCTGAGAACCTCTATAATTTTCAACATCAACTTTACCTTGTAAATTATTACAATTTTTATGTATGTCTCTCAATTCCAAGCACAATGGGAGATCTGCCTAGCTCGGCTAACCTAGGATATATGCAATTAGTTAAGACACAGAGTGATACTCGTGCTGAGCAACCAATTTACTTCTCCTGTTGTGTTAATAATCCTCATATAATTATAAAGTAGTGAGTCATAGTAGTTCTACTTCAATGCATAGAGAATACCAGTTGCCTGCTTAATGTACTATTACCATGAAACAAATTCCGGAGATTTACAACCTTGTTTACTACTTTCCCATCCCACACAATAATTGAAAAGGATTCAATTCTTCAATGAAAATAAAATACACAATAGTAATACAGATTTTATTTGTTACCAAGGTAACAAATATTCCCTTTACAATAACTTCATATATTTTTTCTTGTATGGAATTTTTATTACAGATTTTAATAAGCATGGCTGTAAATCAGGTACATTTGGCATGATGGCCTCAACATGAACTTTTTAAAGCTAGGGTTTGTAGTAAGGAGCTACACAACTTGTCCATAGTAATGAAATTGTGTCAGAGAACACATAAACTGCAGGAACTCTTTTTCTTTCTTTCATATCCTATACCTAATCATTGCCTGTTGAAGCAAGTAATATTCTTTCTACAAACTGGTGTGGGGCTATGTTCTCAGAAGTTTCTTTGAAACTCTTGAAATATCTAGAATAAGGCAGACCAGTGGATCAAATAGTCATGGATTTTAAAAACATTAGTACCCTGTATCTAAACCTGATGAGCAAGTCAGTAGAATTATTAAGATTTAATTATTAAGTTTTTCAGAAATATTTTAAATTTAAGTAACTAGAACTTTCCAACAGTACAAAGTGCTATGATGCAAACTGTGTAATATAATTCTGATCAGTATTTTAATTTTGATTTATTTTATTATTATAATAACAATTCCAAATCCTAGGGGAAAAAAAGGAATTTTAAAAAGGTAAAATAATAACAAAAAAACATTCTAGTATTTTTTCTCTAACACACTTTATGCCAGGCTCCAGTTGAGAAGGACACGAGCTGAGAGAGCTAGAAATCCAAAACATATATTCCAAAATTTTTCAGTACCCTTTGTTGGTTGGGTGTTTTAAGTCAGTCTCTGGATGCAGGTGAAGGATGTGTACCAGTTCAGTGTTTCTCTGGACTATAATGTAGCTTTCCCACATCCAGAAGAACAAGCAACTTGGAAATTTTAAATTCTTTTTCCCTACATTATATTTAATCTGTTTTTTCTCTGTTGTATTATTTCATAGAAACTAAATACCTAGCTAATTAACTCTTCAGTGTGTCAAATATATGAGTATTAGTTTTTTCTAGCCATGTCCCTCCTTTAGCAAGGAGCTGGACAAGATGGCTTCCAGATGCCCCTTCCAACCTTGACCATTCTGTGTGATTCTGTGATTTGGCAGTAATTTCAAAAAAAATATAAATATATGTGTAGACAAAATAATCTAGACAGATACTCTTTTCTAAAGTAATGGATATTACTGCAGAACTAAATTTATTTTAATGAGTTATCAAATCACTGCATACTGAGTTTAAGTACTAAGTTTTACCAGATACAAAAGTCAAAATTTTTAAGGAATTCCCCACACCAAAGCAACACATCAAACAGGTCTATAGACAGAAACCCATTTCAAAAGAGACATGATTTCTAACAAAATGATGCGACTGTTTGCAGGGATAGTTTATGATTCAAATTAAACATTTCAAAGGAATTCAGAGCGGGCAGTCAAGCCTTTAAAGCTGTCTAGGGGTAACAACTGAAGATTTCCATTCCAAGACAGTATACATCAGGGTCAGAATGGACCTATGCACATAGGTCACAAATTGCAGTTTAAAAGTCAGTCAGCAATTTACACATGTTTAACCAAAGCTATTCATATAATCTCATAGCCCTAATCTGTTGCAATCCTGCACTTTTTCCTAAAAGATTAAAGACTTCCAGATTTTTTACTGCATACATAGCTTCATAATTAAAACATGTTTAAAAATGTAAAAGACGTGTCAAAAGCCAAATATTCAAATTACAGCAAATCTTATATTTCTGATTGCCTATTAATAGAACATAAATTCTGTAAACAAAGACTTGGATATGCATTGAACATACGGCAAAGCAAGGTCACAGAGACCTGAGCTCAGCAACGTTAGTGTTTTCTAACAGCAAAGCACTTCTGTAATCTAAATGCCAATCACTTACTACAGTTATTTTCCATTCATTTCCCTCCTTTACAAAAAAATGAAAACAGAAGAAAGAATTTACTGTGAGACATCAGGATCTAACAATGTTATGTGGCTACTGCAGAAAATGTTAATTCCCTAGGAGATATGACTATCTGTTCTGTCTCAGAGGGACACATACTCCCTCTCTCACTCTTAAACCCGTCATTCTCTTTACCTGAACAATGAAAGACAAATCTTGTATCAGTAGCATTGCTAGAGGGAGGTGGGAAATTATATCCAGGAGCAAGGTCTTTGCACATGACATTTCAGCTGCTGTCATGATGTATGATGCTCAATGCATCATACCAGATTTTGGCCAGCCTAGAAGTGGTCACATTCCCTTAAATTAGATAAAGCTGTGTTCTGTTGTATTATGTTCTTTTAATTGAATGTTTCTCCCCGCCAAGTTATAATGGTTTGCTCCCCAAAATGTACCCACCCCGTTTTCCCTGTCATTGTGAACCCCACCCAGTTTTCCCAAATGTTCCCCTTCAATCAATGTAGCCCTTCCTCTCACAGCCTGCCTGTCACTTGTAGCCCTTCCCCTTTTTCCAGAAGCTTCTGTAATCCTCGGTACCCCATTGGTGAATGTGACCCCTTCCTCCTCCCCTCTATCCCCATTGGACCTTGCACTGTAAGCCCTTCCCCTCTCTGCTCCCCTGAAGTAGCCCCATTGGTTCGAGGGTTGTACCCACCCCCTGATAGTTTCCCCCCTTTTAAACCCCTGCGCAGAAACATTCAGGGCTGTTCAGTCCCTGTGTCCGCCTGGGAGGGTGTCCCTTTGTTCCTGGACCCTTCAAAGAAATCCTGCTTTGGAAGTTCAAACTGACAGCCTCCTCGCCTTTTTCACTTCTCGGACACTGCTTGCTGATATTCCCGTGGAACCCACAGAAGGTTTGGCCGGCAGCGTTCTTATCTCTGGCCGTTCCACACACCTGGCACGCAGCCAGAGTGAGACTCAAATCTCCTGGGGAGTTAGCCAGGACTCTGACAGCCGTGTCAATGTTCAAGGCGCTTTCCTTTTTCTTCTAGAGTTTTTGTTATTTCTCAATTTATTGTTCATGTTTTCTAAATAAGCTTGCATTCAGGATAAAAAAGAAAAAAGTAGGAGCTGAAACAGATGTGTTACAACTGAGAGGCAAAGGCATAAATTCATTAAGAACTTGATACTTCCTTCCTCAGGAGCTTTCCTTGACTGTTCTAGTCAGTCGCCTGTCCTAAGTTGCACTACAGACCATGTCAGGATTTGCGTCAACATAGTTGCCATTATCACCACTGATAAAAACACGTATTTACTTTTCCAAAAAGAGATGTTTTATTATTACGTCTGAATAAAAAACAGGACTTTGGAGCAAGGTGTTCATTCTCACTAGGGCAGTTGCTTTCTCAGGATGAGAAGTCAGCGGTCTCCAAAGATTATACTGATGTCTAGGGTCTGTATGGTAAATACCCAGCATAAAACTACTTGTGTAAAGATACTGTGATGCAATAACATCCAAAGCTTTTATGTGTGTGTGTGTGTGCACTTGGGCACAACTTATTTAGAACCCCCCCTCTCCCCTCCAAATAAACTAAAAAACCAAAATAAAAACAAACACAAAAAACCCAAACACAACACCAAAAAAAAACCCCAACAAAAAACAAACCCTACCCCCCCAAAAATGAAAAAAACCCCAAACCAAACCCAAAAGTAATGAGAAACATTTAGCAGAAGATAAACCAGAAATAGAGATAAAGCTTCATTTTAAGTTTTGTCTTTAAGGAAGCCATGTTGCACCAAACATTTCAAAAGCCTGATAGGAGATATATGCCAGATAATTTACAGAAAAGAGATTAGTTTTTACTTTCATATTTACAGCTAAATACTTTATTTGACTGTTCTTGAATATATTGTTTTCAGTTTTTAAAAGCCTTGAAGGCCTTGTTTGAAAAGGAGACAAAATACAAGGATGAGAACAACAATACTTGACTAGAATCTACATCCAGCTAGGCATGTAGTCTATTTAAAACAGATGCTATTTTCCCTGATTTTCCAAGGCAGCTTTTGTTTGTTGTGGATTTTCTTGAGTATTTTGTTTCTTGAGTATTTTGTATTTTGACTTCAACCATCCTTTCTGATGGACCATTTAGAAGACTAACTAATAGTAGATGCCACAGAAAAAGTATATAAACATTTCAGAAACTCAGTAATAGTTATCTGATTCTGCATTCTCACCTTATAGCTTTCTAGCAAAAACTATGCAAATAATATTACCAAGGGAGTAGAAAAGAAAAGGGAACAAAAAAACCCAAATTCGCTAGATAATACTGTCATGTTCAAGGATTGAGCTGAACAAAATGGCTTTGCATTACTTCAGACTTCTGAATTAAATTAAGTGTAGGGAAGGGAGTCTACACCTTCATTTGAAAGAGAAATGTACAAAAGACAAAAATGTAACTTGAGATAATAATGCAGAAAGTAGTTCAGGCAAGAAGTAGTCATATTAAAGACAAAGGAAAATCAAGGAAAAAAGGTGAAGTTACAGACTCCAGAATTCAGAAAGGGTGATGTCATGATTTAGTAAAAGAAGAACATTGGTGTGAAAGTGGAGAAAACAAAAGAGAAAGAAAAGGGGAAAAAAATTGCCCCAATTACCATTGATTAAAGGACTTGAGAAAAGAAAGGCTAAGTGTCATTAACCACAAAGGTACAGAGAAAGAAGAATGCTTATGACTGTTCTATAGAAAAGCAGACAGGCACTTTACAAAATATATATATTTACAGAAGTATACATATATATATATACAGCTTGGGAGCTGACCTGCTGGGAAGCAGCTCTGTGGAGAAGGACCTGGGGGTCCTGCTGGACCACAAGCCAGCCATGAGCCAGCAGAGTGCCCTGGTGTCCAAGAAGGCCAAGGGAGTCCTGGGGTGCATTAGGAAGAGCAGTGCCAGTGGGTCGAGGGAGGTGATCCTGCTGGTCTACTCAGGTGTAGTGAGGCCACATCTGGAGTGCTGTACCCACTTCTGGGGTCCTCATTTATTTCTTTTGTTTGTTTCATTACATCCATGGAATGAGAAAACAGGATAGGAGTTGTAGGACATTTAGATACTACTACCTCTTCACATGGGGAAGCACCATATTTTTTCTGAAGTACTTAAAACAGGACAATTCATTCTATTAACATAGCTATGTCTCAAGAATTTTCAACAAAAGGAATCATATGACAGATAAAAATTCGCATTTACCTTTTTTTTTTTTAATTTGTTTGGCTGAAATTGTCAGATAATTTTCTTGCAGTAAATATCTACAGCCCCTTCTCATGTTGAGAGAATGTTGTCAAATATTACCTGTAAAATTACCTGTCTAATACAAGAAAATTCTTTTAACTAAATGGTGGTAAAAGAAAAATTTTTGTATTAGATATAAGGAAACATTAATAAGGATGTCACAAAAGAGTATATTCAATATTTTCCCTACCAGTGTATCTGATCATCTTTGCTGGTAAATTGTGAAAGTTCTCCTCACCACTATTATTGTGTAATTTCTAGTTTTGAAGTAAATGAAGCACAGACGAAAATTGAGTGTGTTAAGGCAATGCTATTCTCCCTGTCTGCTTTTGAAATCTCTCAGACTGTAAAAAAATACTGAAGATATTAGACTAAGATATAAAAGACTACTGAACTTTTGGATCTTGAGATATATTTGACTATTAGAATACACTTAATTTAATGTATTTTGTTAGTTGTATGTTTATTGAGGGCACCAAAACAGGAAATCAAATCCAGAATTATGAAACAAAGCATGCAATTAGATAATATACAGGATTTTCACCTTTTATTTTCTTGTCACCTTTAATCTAGGGCTAAATTCTTTTTGTCAGACTACTTACAGGAACTAAACTTGCCCTTTTGATTTACTTAAGTTAACTGAAAGTAAAGTGTCCTTCATCTATTACTTCAAACATAATGAATGATATTTTTCATTCATTTTTAATGAATACATGTGCAAGGTTCAGCACTGCATAGAGCATATAAAGTCAGAGATGTATGTGAGGAAGTATCTCTGAGATTATATGTATTCTGCTAGCTGTATCATCAAGAAAGAAACAGCTCACACTACTTGCTGCCTCAAAATCCTGCAATAAATGGTTTTGTTGCCTCTTCTCAATCCCATATAGGACAACACTATTTATAATTCTTGAAAGGACCACATTTTGTACATCAATTACCGCATTTTTATAGTTGGTGGGCTTTTTTTGTTTGGTTTGGTGTTTTTTTCTCATTTTTCTAACAGCAAATGCAAAATTAAAGAAGTTTAGTGAAGGCAGATACTAGGTATCTTTACCAACCCTGTGACCAAAATGAAGATTTTCCCAACCTCAGAATTCTCCAAAATCCCCAAAAGGCCAAAGAACACAATCCAGAGAGAGGACGGCTAATGTCTATATTTTTAATGCTAAATTGAACTCTTTTTTCTTTTTCCTCACCTCCCAATAATAATAGGATTACAACAAGAAAATACTGAAACCTTTAGTTTTAAGGTAAAAGGAAGGGATCCCGCAACAAACAGTGTAACAGCTATCCATGAACTTTGTTCTTTGTATCACAGTAAAATTAAACCACATTTCAAAACTTGTCTTTTGTCTGTCTACCTATCTAAATGTAAAAAATCTGTGTGTGGGAAAGATGTCAAAATATACTGCACCTATGGTCTCTGATAACAGGAGTTAACCAGAAGAGAATGAATGGCTATCACACTACAGCTGTCAAGCCAACATGTAATTTTATTTTGGATGCTACTCTGGCTAAATATTTTGACTTGACATTTTCTCCTGCAGCATCAGGGACTTAGCTGAAAAGCTGGTGTGTGTGCAAACTTGATGCTCATTATACAGAGCCTCATACCTGGCCTGTTTGAAAAGCAATGAGCCTTACAGGGAGAAAATATCTAGTAACTATGGTCTTCTTTTGGCAGGAAAGAACTAAAATTTTGATTGACTTTCCTGTCATTTTGCTGTATGTTGACATAAAGTAGCAAGACATTGTAGTGTGTTTCTTTATCTGTGTGGTAAGGGGTGAATTTAGCTGAGACTGAAACATAGACATGAAGACTGTGCTGCCATTAACCTCGTTAAGCTGTAGAGTTGAGAAGAGAGAGAAACCTGATGAGGTTCAGCAAGGGCAAGTGTCAGTGTCAGATCCTGCAGTGGGGAGGAACAGCCCCAAGTGCCAGCACAGGCTGGGGCTGGCCTCCTACAGAGCAGCTATGAAAAAGGACCTGGGACTCCTGGTGGATCACAAGTTGTCCCTGAGCCATCAGTGCCCCCGTGGCCAGGAGGGCCAGTGGCATCCTGGGCTGCACTGGGAAGAGTGGCCAGCAGGTCGAGGGAGGTGATCCTCCCCCCATTCTCAGCCCTAGTGAGGCCACACCTGGAGTGCTGTGTCCAGTTCTGGGCTCCTCAGCATGAGAGGACAAGGAGCTACTGGAGAGGGTCCAGTGGAGAGCCACAAGGATGATCAGGGGTCTGGAGCTTCTCTCTTATGAGGAGAGACTCTGGGAGCTGGGACTGTTTGGTCAGGAGAAGACTGAGAGGGGATCTCATCAATAGATAGAAATATCTCAAAGGTGGGTGTCAGGAGCATGGTGCCAGTATTTTCTGTGGTGCTCATTGACAGGATGAAGAACAATGACCATAAAGTAAAACATGAAAATTTTTACCTCTGGAAACATTCAAAACCCACCTGGACACATTTGTGTGTAATCTGCTCTAGGTGACCCTGCCTTGGCAAAGGAGGAGGGGTTGGACTAGGTAATCTCCAGAGGGCCCTTCCAAACCTAACAATTCTGTAGTTCTGTGAGTCTTCCTGCTGCTCATTGTTCAGGAAATGGTTACAGTATCATTTAACACCTGAGATTTTCAGACATGGGCAGGTTTGCTCAACCACCCTAGAGATCTCAAAGAATATATGGCATTATTTTAACAATGAAAATTGACAGGTTCTTTATAATCAATAATTAATGGGTTTTGTAAAGATATTGGTCTTATTTTTGAGTAAAAATATTATTTATGTTCCCCATTTTGACAATTAACTTTCTGCAAGAAGAAATGGCTAATATCATCATTTGATTTTGCCATTATCTGTTCAGAAGCCTAGGATTTAACTAGGTTCTGATTTATCAAGTAATCAAACAGGTATGCAGGATACAATCAACAGAACCAATGGGAACTACCTGTAAGTTATACACTTATTAAAGCTAGATACATGTTCAGAAGCCTTGCTGAAGACTTCCTTTATGCATTATTGAAAATACCTTAAGATATGAAATAAACTTTTTGTACACGAATGAGGGCCACGGCATCAAAATTTATCAGTCATTAAAATTTAAAATGGAAAAGGAAAGGATGCTTAAATATACATGTTCAGCAATAAATCAGAAATCATATTAAGCAACTAAGTTAAATTAGTCTTTACACTTACTTAAGTAGAATAAGAATATCATTGAGATAAGTTGACAAGTCTATGAAGAATAAAGAAACATTAAACTGCATAAAACTGACAAATGTTGTAAAGTACTTTGCATCATTTCAAAATTTGTGAATAAACAGCTGTTGTGTTAACAACCAAATAGTTCATACTTTTGGTAATTGTAGCCTTTTTGAGTACATGGAAATACTTCGTGGAGAAATGGCTTCCTTCGCTTTTTTTTTTTTTTTTTATTTGTGGCAACTCCCTATAAAATTATTTTTAGGGCCATGATTACATTGTAAACATTTGAGTGTACTCTTAATGAAGTCATTACAGCTATTTCTACATATCCAGGAAGTGTAGAACATCCTTGGGATATGGTGAAAGGCTTCAACATTTTTATTGCAGAATCCTGAATGTTTAGTTCTAGATACTTGATATCAAAAAAAAAAAACCCATAGACAATACCAATAGTAAAACAAACAAACAAAAAAAAAAAAAGGACAGATCTAGGGACATTTCTTGGGACACCTTATTATGGGGTTTTTTTTTTGTTTTGGTTTGGTTTTGTTTTTTTTTTTTTTTTTTTTTTTGGTTTTTTTCCCTCACTATTTTTATGACTGTCCTTAAAGTTTATCTTCAGAGAAGTTATTAAAGAATTTTGGCAGACATTCTTTAGTTGGTTTCCTGAAATAGCTGAGGGTCTAGAAGCGACATAAATAAACAGTCAACTTGAATTCAGGGCTTTGGCTGGTCCTTTTTACCATCTGTACTAATAAATCAATTTGATGGTGTGGATCACCCTGATGCATTCCTTCCTCTAATGCTGCTAACTTGGAAGGGCTGTTGTTTTACTGTTGAACTTTCATTTGCAGTACTGGCCAGCTGTTCTACAAACCCAGATGTTTTAACAGAAAAGATAAACAGATGACCTAACTGATATAAAGAGTTTACAAAGAGCTTTAGTTTTTCCTCTGCATAGTTGATCTTCAGCATCAAAGCTTCGTACATCTGAAATTCTATGAAGCTAAAAATATTTCAGTTTAATCAGCCCAAAACAGGCATAAAAGCACATTTATTATTAATTTAAATTATTTAGCCAGGACCTTACATGAGGCCTTAATTGCTACAAAAGAACTTATACAGTGCTTTGTGTAGTTGGAAACATCTGTTTCTGAAACATGTTTTCTTACTTTCATGTGTTTTACAATTACTATGGATGACACAGGTAGAGGGTCATGTTCTGACCCTATTACTATCACATTCATAAAAAATAAAATGAAAATGTTAATGTATAATTGTTTTATGGAAATGTAAATCCCTGGCATTTTTTTTTTGTAAGAGAGTACACATGCTTACTTTACTATGATATAGGAAGCCTCAAGGACAGCTGCCTTGATACTATAAGGCTCAAAGTTTCTGTGGAAGTATCTATCTAGTTGCATATACACAGCCATCTAAAGTGCAAACAGTGTAACAGTGTAACAATGATTGCATGCACTAAATCAGGTTTACCTCTGTATGTCATTTTATACAAAATGCAAAGTGTGTGGTGCATGACATTCCATCTTTCTCTTTTCCATTTAAACATCTAAATGACCACTAACTTTGTAGCATGTGAAAGTCTCAGAATGATCAATAGTTTTACCTCCCTAATGGTAAGTATTTGCATTATGTTTTCATAGCTGGGAACCAAAGATGACTGTGGCAGAAATAATTTGTAGGCATTATCCTTATGTAAACCAAAAATGAGCTGCAGTGGGTAACTGGCTGCTGATGTTGATATGATTCTTCTGTGGTGACTGGGAAATTTTATATGATTTATGAAGTAAGGGGGGTTTTCTATAGTTTATTGACCTGTCTCTCAATCAAACTGCTTAGACAAAAGCCAGTGCTTTGGTATGAGTTTTGGACTTCAGAGAGCTCATGTTTATGTATGAGATATGTATGCTCCATTGCAAGAGAGGAGGAGATGAAGCTCTGCTTCTCCTTATCCCTCACAGAAAAGAGACTATTGGAAGCCAGTGCAGAGAGAAGCTACTCAGGAAGCAGTTCAGAATACACATCTTTTTTGGTTCTCTGGATCACTCTGTATAAGCAGAGCTTTCTGCCCCAGTGGTAGGACTCTAGTGTGGTACAGCTGTGATGCAGGTGTAACACTGAGCCCAGCAGTATCAGGCCAATTTTGGAGCAGGCCAGTTGGGCCCCTACAGGCTGGAGGGCCAACCCTGCTGCCTTCCCGGCAGTGACTCCAGAAGACAGCCAGATAGCTTCTCTGTGCACTGCGTAGTGCTGCTATGGTTTCGAGCGATGAGTATTACAGGAGAAAAGAGAGAGGCTGAGACTCTCTACCTTATCACACCTGACATTTATTGCACACAGAAGGACAATGGCTAAAGAATGAAGAACGTGGAGGGTCCAGGGATTTTATAAGGGCCAGGGTAGGTGTGTCTGAGGGTCTAGGAGCCAATGGTCTGAGAAAGCAGGGGCACGATGGAGGAGACAAAGGGCTTCACCCAACTGGGGTGAAGGGGAGGGGATACATAAACTCGGGGGCCAACCAGGATACAAGTAACATGGAACAGTTTGGAAGGAACAAGGAATGATTGAAGGAATGATTGAAAGGTGGTGTAACTTGGAGGATGGAAGGTTCCAGATGGGAAGGAGGGGCAGGGATGATGTAACTGGGGGGCAGACAGCTACCAAGGGAGGAGCAAGGGGAGACTATACAGTAGTCTACTCCCACTGCACCCATTCAGGGCTGCCGTGGGATGCTACATCTTTAAGAACCTAACAGTTTGTCTAAGGTTAAGTATACTACAGGCTAGCTGTTAACACCTGAAACTATAACAGTGCCTTAGCCTCAGCTAAAACACAAGTCTAAATGAACAATAATCTTGACATTTGCTTACCCAGCAAAGTTACTGTACAGTGAGATGGGATAAGAATTTATATTATTATAGATACTTTATAAAAATTTTCTCTGTGGTCATTTCCATATGATTAATCACCATGATTACTTTCTCACAGTAAGATTATTTTATTGTGAGACAGCTTATTCCCACAGAAGAGTGGTAAGTTAAACTTTGAAAACAGTTGATTACTTAGCTATTCCCTGCTCGGTGAACACTAAATACATAATAAGGAGCAGTGTAATGTAAATAGTGTTGTTGTCATGGTATGACTAGCGATGAATTGACATGCAGACAAGTCTTCCAACTGTTTCTATAAGATAGCTTGTGTTGTTGTTAAAATATGCAATGCTGTAAGTCTTAAGGCTAATTCTTGAGGAACTATCATGTACACTCTTTTCACCGTGAGATACATCCTTTCAGCAACTTTTTCACCCAACTTTGTATTCTCTTTAAATCATCCTTTGCTCAATTTTGGTTAATAATTTCCCCATGTGTATGAAAAGTTTTACTGAACTCCTAAGACATCAATAAAGTCTTTAAGTGTACCATGAAGAAAGGTTGGGATAAGTTAAGCAGTGGGGTAAAGGAGACTACTGGATGTAGAGGCATCCTTTTAGAAAGAGAAGCCAGTTCCCAACAAAGAAAAGACAAGAACATACAGCCTGGTAGAAAAAATGCTAAATCACCATCAGAAAAGCTGAAAATTATTCTGACCATCAGCTTGCTGAAACCATGAAAGCTAAAAAAAAAAAAAAAAAAAAAAAAAAAAAAAAAAGAAAAGCAGTATCTTTAAAAACCTGTCACATACATAAGACAAATACATGATTAGGATGTAGATGGAATATTAAAGAGTATTAATTCATAGCAGAAAAATCAAATCAGATTTGTGTGTGTGTCTCAGTATCTACTATAACACTGGTTTCAGAAGTTTCCCATCTAATCTGTTCTTCACAGAACACAAGGGATAGGTTCATTCTAAAATATCAGTATAACAGAATTCAAAATAAACTTGTAACAGTAACAAATTGCAATAATGAGATAGTATTTTCTTTTAAGTGATCCAGAGGAATTAAATTCCTAAATTGCTATCCTGTGGAACCCACCCCTATCAATACTGTCTATACCAAAAGAACAGAAAATAATCAAAGTGACATCAATCTTTAGCAAAGAATCTGTGAAAATTGAAGAGAACTATATCCCTTTATTTATAACCTCTGCAGTGAGCAAAGTAACAGTACAATTGCTTGGTGTATTAAAGAATTTGATCACCTAGATTATTACAGTAGAAGAATGGTACTTGCAGGAACTTGCAATAGTGTGGTGGGTTGACCTTGGCCACTATCACCCCTTTCCTCATCTGAACGGAGAAGAGAAAATAACACAGAAAACAACTTGTAGGTTAA
Source organism: Promerops cafer (assembly GCA_013398275.1). Lineage (NCBI taxonomy): Eukaryota > Metazoa > Chordata > Aves > Passeriformes > Nectariniidae > Promerops > Promerops cafer. Next base: position 587,440 of record VZSE01004327.1, on the reverse strand, counting down.
GACAAGACAGCTTACTAAATCAAAAGTAATTTGGACATGCAAAGAGAAAAAATCCCAAATGTTTTATTATTGTATCAGCCAGTGGTATCTGGCCACTTTCTTGGAAGCAGAGCTTCAGCATGTATAGTCATTGCTATGGGAAGTAAATGTTGTAAATAGTAAATGCTCTCCTTTTCTCCTCCTTTCCTTAGCTTTTATACCTGAAAAAGTCATGTGTTACCCCTTTGGTTAATTTGGGTCAGCTGTCCTTATCTGTGTCCTTCCCCAAGACCTTGCCTACCCCCAGCCTATTGATGGGGGAAAATGTTGGAAGAGACATGGCTGCTGCTGTGCCAGTGTTGCTCAGCAGTAGCCAAAACACTGCTGCGTTACCAAAAACCTTTCTAGCCACCAATGCAAAGCACTGTGAGGGGTGCTGTGAGCAAATGAACTCTATCTCAGCTAAATTCATTGTATTCAAAACTAATGTAGGAAAGATCTGTGATAAGTTATGAAACTTGCTGATAAATAATATAGCCCAAGTGAAAATTGACTGAAGAGTTCCAGAAAGATCTTACAATGTTGATTGCATATATTGAAATCATTGTCATGAAAAAGTCGATGCCAATATAAAGCAATTTACAGGGGGGAAAGAAAAGCCTTAAACACAAAGTTATACATTCATACTTGCCAGAAAAGAGTAATAGTAAACAGTTTTCCCAATGGCCAAGTCAACCTTTAACAACACCTAAAATGCCATACAAAATAGTAGGAAGGAGAAGAGAATTGAGACTAAACAAGAAATCACTACCACTCTACTACTGTACAAATTCACATTTAAAATACAACACATGGTTGAGGTAAGAAAGCTGCAGAACTAGGAAAACACAGAAAATAGTGAAAACAATGTTCGAAGGAGAAATAGGCTCCCTACAAAGAAAAATTAAATAGCCACTAACCTTTTATCTTGGAAAAAAGTCAGCAGATAGAAATGTTTTGGAAGACTGTTAAAATAATCACCATAAAGGAGACACTAAGTAAGAAATTACCAATTTTTTTCCTAGTATTGAAACTATGTGGCAAGATTTTTACACCCGACAGAGCCAGTGCCAGCCGGCTACAAGCTGGACCCACCAGTGGCCAAAGCTGAACCAATCAATGACATCAGTAGCATCTCTGTGATAAAATATTTAAGAACAAAAAATACAGTGCAGCAGCTGTAAGACAGGGATGAAAACATGAGAGAAGTAACCCTGCAGACACCAAGGTCAGGGGACAAGGAGGGGGAGGAGGCACTTCAGGTGTTGAATTCTAAGGCCATCATGCAGGCTGTGGTTCAGCAGCTGTGCTCCTGAAGCCACTGAGGTCCATAGTGAAGCAGATAACAATATTAACCTGTAACCCATGGAGAACCCCATGGCAGAGCAGGCAGATATGCCCTGCAGGAAGCTGCAGCCTGTAAAGTGCCCACACAGGAGCAGGCACCCAACAGGACCTGCTCCCCATGGAGAGAAGCACATACATGTGCAGGTTTTCTGGCAGAACCAGTGGCAAGGACCCATGCTGAATTTAATGAAAGACTGTATCCCATGGGTGACACTCTACAACAAAGCAGTGCAAAAGCGTGAGGAAAAAGGAAAGGCAGAGATAAGGAGCTTTGAACTGACTGCAACTATAATTTTCCCATCCCCCTGTATGACTTGGGACTAGGGAGAGACAGGATTGGGTTGAGCATAGGAAGAAGGGAGGGGTGAGGGGAAGATGTTTCTAGTTTTGTTCTTACTTCTATTTTACAATTGATGTGTAAAAATTAATTTCTTCAAGTGAAACTGTTTTGCCCACAAGAATATTGTTAAGTGATTGTCTCGTCCTTATTTTAACACATTATATTTTATTTGAACTTTCTCCCCCTGTCCTTCTGATGAAGTAGAGTGATAGATTGGTCTGATGGGAACCTGGTGTCTCAGCCAGGTCAACCCATTGCATCCCAACATAAACAGTAGTGAGTGCTTCTTCAATTGTCAGGAAGCAGGTTTAAAACAAGATCAATGGAACATTTTTTGACACAATAGCTACCCTTCAACTAATTCAGAAGCAGTAACATACAACCATTTACCCACATTGTTGCATCACAACTGCCTGGCCCTTCATGACAGGAAGCACAAGTGCTGTATCAGGCATGTGGTTCCTGTTTTCAGGGATCAAGTTAATTCCGTGGCATGCTACTACCCAGGAGCTAATTTGTTACTATGTCCTGTGACAGGTTGATATGCTCTTACTCATTCTGTTGTTCCCCAGGTACAAATCAAGCCACAGACCTACTTGCTTTGCTTTCAGAAATACAGAACAGATTAAGTTTTTACTCTTTGTACAGTGAGTTTTCAAATAGAAAAAAAAAAAAAATGCCCCATCAAAGTTAATGGAATTTCTGTGGCTAACTTCTGTAAGGCCAAGTTATTTATCCATACATAGGCTGTTTGCTGTAAAAACTGAACTGTACTGATTTATATCTTCTATCCTAAGTTCTGGTGGTTTGTTTTTCGTTGTATTTTTTTTTCCCCATTTTCTTCTGACTTTCCTGGAATGAACTTCCTTTGCTTGATTTCTACTCAAGGATTCCAAATTTTTTTATTTATCTACAATGAAAAATATATTTCCTCTATATACTCAGATCAGGAATTTTCCATGTGAATTACTGAAAATTGGTTTGAAATAAGGTGGATGGAGGGCAAGAGGAAGTAAAGTAGTAATTTTTCAATAGACACCTAAAAGCAAAATGTACTTTTTCATAAATCATTAATGTTGCTGGCTTTATAAATATGAAATACCATTTCAGAAGAGTTGTATGGGTTGCATTTTATAGGCGAAGTGGTTAAATTAATACATTTGAGGATGAATTTTTAACTTGTTAAATTATATATTTGCTGAGCAAAAAAAAGGAGAAACTAGAGATCACTGATAGTGTAAATCAGGTTAGCAAAAGAAATTCTAGGCATATGAAGTGCTGTCTTTTGATACATGGATTTTAACCATTCTGCAACATTGTTAGTCTTTTCTGTATTTCCACAGTTATCAAATGGATCCTTGTATTTCAGACATGTAATACTCTGAATGTGTACTTCCTGACTATTATTCTGCACTATTCTAGAAAATCACTAAAAGCTCACAAGTATTTAGGCCTGAATATTAGGAAGGATTCATTGTAAACCCTAACACAGAAAAACTTAAGATATTTGTAGGCATTACAATGAAACTATGAAAATAGAATGATCACACTGATCATTCAGTGATCATTCAGACTAGAATCAGACCAGTAGATCATCGTAGACTATGGCACAAAATAGTAAGAAGTAAATGAAGACTGTGTTTTCAGATCCCTTGATAGAATTCCAACCCAGTAGATTAAATAAATCAAGAAATGAGAAAGAGGAAAAGTGCAGAGGTTGAGAAAGGGAAGGTGAGAGATCATCACCAAACTTTGAGCTAAGCAGTAAGCACTAAAATCATGAGTATGCACTGAGCTACCTGAAAAGCAAATGCTGCTGGCAGAAATGTAGGGATATTTGCCTTGAAGGTATGTGGATGACATCTACCCTCATCTACTGAGACATTGCACTAGGAATTATGATGAATCCTATCACCTACAAATTTCTGAAACTTCACTACAGATGGCATTTTGATATTTCATTATTTGATGACTTACAATTGCACTCTATGACAAATTACATAAACAAAATAATGTGGAATATCAGCAATTTAGAGTAAGTTTTTTGCTTGAAAGTGCCTTGGATCAAAAAAACAAAAATTCCGATATGAATACCAGTTTGCACTTAGGTAAGTTTGTTCCTGGAGATGCACTCATTAATTTTCTTAGAATCATATAATGGTTTGGGCTGGAAGGGACTTGAGAGATAACCTAGTTTCAAGCTCCACGCCATGGACATATTCACATTCTGCTGGACCAGATTGTGCAAATCCCCATCCAGCCTGGTCTAGAACACTTCCAGAGGTTTTGCATATGTGTGAATACACATACCAGCTAAAGAGAAAAAACCTGTTTTCTTGGATGAAACAGAAACATGTAGTCTCCTTCTACCCTTATTTTGACAGGTAGATTAATGGGTATTTTCATCTTTAATAAAGTACTAATGAAATCCCTTGAAAAGTAATGCACCTCACAAAATAGTAAATGATAGCAACTGATGCACAACCCTTTGTGATTCAAGCCTTACAGATAAAATCAAATCTCTAATATGAATGTACTGTGCTGTATAATACTCACATTAAGACACTAAATAACAACAGATGTAGTTTTTACCTTACTGGATGAAAAAATACCAGTTTTGTAACTGCAGAGTCTTTTCTTTTTTTTATCATTTCACTTACATTTACGTGAAACTTTCACAGGCATTTTAAAGGAATAAATTGGTACTCTGCAAATACTAAGGTCAATGCTAAATCCGAAACCAGAACATCCATAGCTGTGTGGTTCTGCATCTGAGTTAATTAGCCCTGCTGTTAGAGCTAATGAGCCTGGGCAGTGTGCGGCAGAAATGCAACCTCCTTTTTTTTTGCACCATGAATTACCTGATTAGCAGGCCAGGAGATAAATACAGTATGTTTGTAAGCCTGCCTTTTTGCAAGGAAATTAAGGTTTACACATTTTATGTGGCAATTAGAAATCATATACTTTAACCAGAGTTTGTTATGGCCATTTTGAGGAAACAGTTAAACATATATAATTTGACAGATTTAACCATCACACATGGTTCAACTTCCCATGCCCTTCCTTACTATGACTTTTGAAAAATTTTTAACTGGACAAAGATATTAAGTTATGTCTCAGTAGTGGCTGAAAAATAACTGTCCCTCATCAAAGAAAATAATTAATAGGGAAGACAATTTTGGTCATTAATGTGGTTTTCAAATGTTGTAAACACTTTTTGAGAGAATCAGTAACCAGTGCAAAAATTCAATTTTTTTTTAAATTATAGAAATTTTTTAGTAATAATTAATAATTTTGAAATTATTTGAAAAAAAGATTTTGCATAATAAGGCCGAAGTGGAGGAAACTTCAAATCAGCTTTAAATGCAAGTGTTAAGACGAATTCTCCTTTACAGTGTAATTTACAGTATAATTGCATTTTCTATATGTTTTATGAGATTTATATGCCCACGGGGACTCAGGTCCAGTTTTGGTTGAGCATCACAAATTGGGTAGAAACAATGATTGTTTCAAAGACTAAAGCAAAGTGTAGAATTCTAAAGCTACTTCCAGGCAATTAATTTTGTCTGTCTGAACACTAAATCAAAAATAGCTGATTTATTAATATAATAATTATATGCTAAGCAATTAAACAGTTATAGTGTCATGCATGCAGGATTAGTCTGAGTTCTCTTTGGATAACTGTACAACAATGTTACTTAAGCAGTCAGCACGTGGAACAGAGAAAAGAAATTACAGATTGAAATCTGAAAAAGATAACTATATAAAAAGTCTAAATATGGAAAAAACCTCCAGACAAATCATGATGAACAACACTGGAAAGCTGAATTAATTAAATATTATATTTAACGTAAGAAAACATTTACAAAATATAAAGTACCAAGTATATAATAAATTTTTCTATTTATATAAATACTTGACATTTTAAATATTCAACTTAAATGTGTTTTTTAAGGTAAATGCTATTTTTTTGTTTGCATGCAAATATTAGTTTATGAATTTTTATACTGGAGAAAACAATTTACTAGCTATGTGATTGTCTTGGTTTACAAGGCAGTATCTGCTAGGGAAGGCAGCAAAGCCTCCCTTAGCATGGAGAATGTAAAACCTCCTCCCTCCGGATTATTAGAATTGTGGAATTAAGGGGCTCTCAGGCAGAGATGTGAGGCTAAGAGCAGCAGTTTTTACTAGTATGTGTAACAAAGCAAACACACCGCAGTAACAGCGGCCTTAACCCCAAACAGGCCCAGACCCAGCGAGAGCCTCGCGGCCGCGGCGCTTTCCCTTTGCTGCAGTTCCGGGCACGGCCGGCAGGGGCGCTGGCAGCTCCCGATGGGCAGGGCAGGTGCGGTGCTCCCCCCGTGGCTGCAGGGGGCGCTCCGGCGCGGGCTCGGCAAACACGTGGCGCTGCTGGCGGGCTGAGGCAGGAGGGAAGATGGAGGAGAAACGCCGCTCCGCGAAAACCCCGGGGCAGCCGGCCCGGCGCCTCCAGCAGGACTCTCAGGAGCAGCAGGCTGCAACAGCAGGGATGGGCAGGAGAGAAAATCCCAGGCCGGTGGGCGAGATGCACCAGAAACTCCGCGGCAGCAGTTGGAACCGGCGGGGCGTCCCGGCCGGCGTGCAGAGCCCAGAGCAGCGCCGGAGAACAGCGGGAGATCGGGATAGCGGCGACCCGGCTCCAAGCAGGGCAGCGAGGAGAGGCAGGATTCCCCGGAGAGCACGAGCAGAGGCCGGTCCGTCTCTCAGGCTGGTGATGAACTATCTCCGCAGCAAGCGACAGCCGTCCCTGTCCCGCTCCGATGCCACCCAGGCCAGCAAGAGCGAGGCTGCCCCAAACTCGCCCTTTACCTGCCTCCTACTCTCGCCATGGTTCTGCCTTTTCCCCCTACCCTGTTCCAAGCACCCAGTCCCTGACTTATAATGGGGGAAATTCCAGCCCCCAACAGTGATAAAAAATGTGAATATTTGGATTTCTCATATTTTTTTTCCTGAATGTAGAGGATACAAACACACTGATGTGAATGGACGTGGTCTGAAGCAAGTGCCTGTTAGATGGCCCTTCTTGAGCAAGGTCATTAGACCAGATAATCTTGGAAGTTCCTTTCAAGCTCAACCATTCTGTGATGCTGTAACATGGTAGTGTTGAGATGGTCACTTAGCATTTTTCAGTGTCTTTCTAGTAGACTGATTGAAATCTTTCTAGAATGTCTTCTCCCAAAATTTTCCCATTGAAATTTTCTGGAATACATTTCTGTATGGAATTTAAGTATTTAAATATTTATTTTATTTTGCTACAGAACAAATTTCAGAGCATTCCTTTCCAGCAACAAGAAATTTTGACCCAAAATTAATATCTCTAAGTACATTAACTACCACTAAAATATAAGGATTAATTTTTTTAAACAATGGGAAAAACTCAGGGGAGTTGTTCATGTACGGATTGGTGGATGCAGAAACAGGGTGGGCAATCCCTTTTGCTGCCTAGCCCACATTCCTGTCTGAGACAGAGCTGAGATATTGTATAACCCAGCTGGAGCGCTTCTGTCAACACTAGGACTGGAGTGGCTCCTGTAGGGAAGGCTATTTTATTTGCTGTGGACAGGGCAGCTCAAGTCATAATGCATGTACAAGGTGTAATGCCCTGGCCTACTCAGCGGATTTAGGAGAAAGTAGCTTGATTTACTCTCGGTGGTGCCTGAGAGAAACAACAAAATTCTCAGGAGGTTCAATACTTGCAAGCTTTAGAACATTAAGAATAAGGCACCTAGCAAATTTTAAAAGAACATCCAGACAAAGTAAGGTCCTTCTCACATGAAAAGGGGAAATTTCCTAGACTCTTAATGTTGGGAGATTTCCTTGGCCTTTAGTATTTAATTTTCTGTCAGCACCCCAGGAAAGCCAAAACCCTGGTGCCTGACCAGTGTGTCAGCCTCCAGTTAAGGGGCCCTTCACTGAGCAGTCCTGCTGGACTGGGGTGCAGTTTGACTGACTTAGGGAAATAGAACAGCACAAGGGAGACCCCTCAGCAGGTCTTCCCAATTTATGACCCCTCAGCGGGTCTTCCTCTTTATGTGAGTATGCTACCCTCTGGCTAGTTCCCTTGAAGGACTCATACCAAGTGTTTCCAGAATTACACCCTTTATTAATATAAAATTGTGACAAGTTAATGTTTGACGACTGATAGTATCTGACTGCAAAAACATATTCAAAGCAATACACAGACAAGCTCAAGTCCCCAGTAATATATTCACCATGCATGGGGATGGTTATTACCCAATAGGTGTCTCTATGGGGAAGAAGACAGGTTCAGCCCATTGACTGATCCCAGCTGTTAAAATGAAGTCTTCCCTAACTTCTTCCCCGTTCTCAACTTACTTTTTTACTTTTTTACGTTTAGGTGGAGATTGAGTGACTCTAGGCATACATACCTCTGCTACCAATTGGTGAAAATTTCTCTCACTTCGGTTTTAAAGACACAGTCAAAAATATAGAGTGCATGCCGTGTGAGGGGAGATTTTATCTTGGAGGTTGGTACCTGTGGCACGCAGGGGTGCGTTAATATTGCAGTTAGGCTATAATGAGCAACTTCCATCCAAGGAGAAAGATTTTGCCACAGTGGTAAACTTCTGTGAAGTTATAAAGCTATTACCTAGCTGCCATCAGTTAAACTTCATGGGATGAAACACACAACTGGTACACTGCAACTTGTGGCTTATAAGCAGATAAAAACACAGGCACTCCAAGAAGGGGCAGGGGATAAGAGTTGTCCCATGTGTAAAAAATATTGATTGATTCCACCAAGCTGTCTTTGGGAAACATTGTGGAACAGATTGAGAGTTTATGGACGAAAATTAAGAGGCCAAGCCAATTACTGAAACCTTGTGGCTTGTGTTTACCGCAGTCAAGGGTAGTTTGTCAGTAAAGTTCAGCTACAGGAAGCATCATGCTCACAGGCTGTATCCAGTCTGGGCACTTCTCTGCTGACAAAATAGAACAGCAAGCTGTAAACAGCCTCAAATACCCTTGGGATGCATTGAAAAAATAGGTTCATAATGCAGGTGGAAGCCCAAACAGAGGCAAACCCTTACTGGTTCTGTTGCTTCCCAACCCACATAAACTAACTAGAGAGGTCAAGGTTCTTGTCAGCCTAGATTGCAATGGTCATGCTGGTTTTTGCTTCAGTTTTTAGTCTTCATACAACCCTGAACATCAAGTCCTTCCCATAAGAAAAGGACACCAGATTCATGACCCCTGAGGACCCTGAATAGTCATAGGTGTGTGGGACCTGGTGAGATGCATCCTGCAGTCCTGAGAGAATTGGCTGATGCAGTTGCAAGCCACTCACCACCATATTTGAAGTCAGGGCAGTCAGGTGAAGTTCTTGGTGACTGGAAAAATGGAAACACGGCACCCATTTTTAAAAAGAGTAATAAGGAGGACCCTAGAAACTATCAACCAGGCAGCCTCACCTCAATGTCTAATAAGATATGGAACAGATGCTCCTGAAGTTATGTCAAAGCATATGGAAGGTGGGGAGGTTTTCAGAGATAGTTCTTGTGGCTTCATTGAGGGCAAATTAAACACAGCCTTAAGTGAGTTAACTACTGAGCAATAAGATGTTTCAAAATAATTTTTATCTTGTCTTCCAATTTGAAAGCTTAGCCCTATACTCTCACATACTGAAATATCCCTGAAGTAGATGCTCCTGATACAAGATCTTTTCCTCAGAGTCAAAATTTTGCATTTTATGAAATTTCTAGAAAGCAGGATCAATTTCAGTTTATGCTTCTTTGAAAGTGTTTTATTTCTACTATTTTGTTGCTCATTCTTCTTTCCCCAGTCTGTGCTGCTTTATTTTTCAGTGTAGCATCAGAACATAAAATTCAGTCACTCACTGTGCTCTAGCACATACTTGGCTTAAAATTGGTCACTTCATGAACAGTCTTATAGGAAATATTTTTGACCAGTCTCCTGACTTCATGCTGTTTTTTTCCTTGAAGCAAGTTTAAAATTACCGTTTTCTGAAAGAGAGTTCTTCCATATTTTTACAGAGCAAAATCTCTCATTTAGTAAATGCAAGGCATTACTGAGAATTGTCATTTTTATCTCTAAAGAAAAAGAATGAAAACTATTTTAATTCCTTCCTCAGCTAATTGCTGCCAAGTTCATAGGATATGTTCTGAGTGTTGAAAATGTACAATGAGGCTTGAGAGAGCATGGATTTTAGCATCTGTCTTCTTCACTGGGGTTCATTTTAAAAATTATATGGTTTGCTCATGCAGCATTTTGAAGTCCATTCTGGAAAGTGCCATAGTATTAGTTGAGGCTAAAAGTTTGGGCTGGGTTGAGCATTCATTTCATTTCATTTTATTTAATTTATTTTATTTTATTTTTTTTTATTATTTTATTTTATTTTATGTAGGAAAATGCTGAAAGAATGTGCAAAAGAACTGAAGTTATCATCATTGAGCTTCTATCCCATAAGACTTCCCTAGATATTCTATTACATTATTCAATTTCCCATTGACCTGATTTTGTTCCCCTGATTATAACAGTCAGAGTATTGCTCAGATTGCTCAGGATGGCTTCTGTAATAAAACCAGTTAAGCCTAAAACCTCCCCCCATGCTCTTCAAAGTATAAGTGAGTTTTAAATTGGTTGACTAAAACAAAACACCCTCCTCATTCCTCAGGGAATTTATCAGTTGAACTTAGGTCACACTGTGAGTTCTTGCTTGGGTGTCCAGGGATTCAGTATTGAAAATGACGAGAAGTGATGAATCTTGGTCATATGAAAACCCTGAGGGATACAAAATTTTATTAGGTGGCAGATGCAAAATACAATGAGCTTTCAACCCAGCCATTTTATTCCTAATAAAGGGTCTATCTGAGTCAAGCTAATTTCCCACACTTGTCTGGGAATCTATGAAAAGATCTATTGCTCACAGAAATTCTGTTAGTAATTTTTTTTTTTTCCAACTTGTACCTGTGGCTTCTGTTATGGTCACAAGTTAACACAGAAAAGTCTGAATTAGATAATTTCTACAGTCAGGACACACCTATCTTTCTTTAAATTATATTAATTTTGGGCTGTTCCAGTCACCTGCCTTTGAGAAATAGGATATCTACAGTCAATTACAGCAAACTTACATCTATTGGTCTTTGTACAACTAGCACTGTATTTTCTTACTTCCAGCATATTTTATGCATTTTGAATATTTAGAGTAATTTAAATTTACTGAATATTTCACAGCTGAAAGACTGGGGCTGTCAAATTCATACTTCCACTATAAGAGGAATTAATTAAATTCATGCTATTAAGCGATGTGCTTTTTGTCATATATAGAACAATCTTTACATGCATGAAGCCATTTAAAAAAAGAATATTACTGTGATAATATTCATAGCTGGATAAGAACAAGCATACTTTATAATTACTAGTGTTGCAAATGTATCTTTGGGTTCTTCTTTTTTTCATTAATCACCAGAGCAGGAAAAAACCCACACTGAACAACACATTTTTATTCTGAGATAAAGTTGTATTTGAGGAACCAGTATTTTAATTTCAGGTTTTTTTCCTACCACATACAGTATTAACTTTAAAACTGAAAAATTGCCCAAAAATTAAGCTTCAAAACTTTCACAAAAATTGAAAAGTAAAAATTACCATTAATGGAAAAATTTCTAAGTGAAAATTAAAATGTCTGGACTTTCTTGTACGTGAGTTAATATCATGTGACTTACGTGAATGGGATTGCTTAGCCTGTTAGGGAGCACCCACCAGAAACAGTCAAGTATTCCTTAGGTAAATAGTCACACAGACTTGTACACTGTGAAGTCACTAACACTCTTAACAATTACTGTGAGATGTTGCCAAACAAGAGCCATTTACATATGCCTTGAATCCAAATTCAGTGGTTGCAGAAGCCAGGACTGATACTTATCCAGATGACAGGTTTCCTACCTGATAGGTTGTTTTGTGCTACTGCTTACACAATTGGAAACAGATAAAACTTTCCATGTCTCTAATCCAAACTATGACTAATCAAAAAATCAAGAGACAATATCATGGGTTACCTTTCTTATAAGTTTATATATATTTTGTGATTGTTTTGCACCTACCACATTCATGTGTTTTGTGATTGTGAAACTTTTGTCATCCAGCCAATAAGAAAAGGAAGAAAATGAAATTTTATTGTTTCAGCCCATTTATTCCAAGAAACAGAAAATACTTGTTTTGTTTTGATAAATGTCAAGGTCAGTCAGTCACACACTTGTGACATGCCTGGGATCTCTCAAAGGATGCAGGGCAGCTCATTTGACTGAAGTGGTGGACAGACGTAAGTCCTTCAGGAGGCACGAACATGGAATGGAGGACAGGGATGGTCCGTGTGGAAATAAGCAGTCAGATGTGTGAGACAGATGGCAGGTGGGGGAGAGCCTGTGTGCCAAGGTCAGACTGATGAAGCTAATATGGTGGGAATGAGTTACAGGCCAGTTCGGGTGAGGAAGTGGACAAAGTCTTCCTTAAACTGTTTGATAAGGTGTCTCTCACGGAGCCATGACACCTCCCAGAAGGACAATTTGGCAGGACATAAGTAATCAAAACTTCTGCAGAGTTTTAGAGGGAACTTCCCAATAAAGAAACTGGATGGGCCAAACGGGTGACACACAGCTGGATCTGCTGTTTGCTGACAAGGAGGCACAGGATGGTAATCAATGGTATCCTCAGCTACATTGGCCATGAAGAAATGGACTCTGAGCTCCTGAAAGGAGTGAGAAAGGAGGGCACAGAACCTGAGCCTTCACAAGAACAAATTTTGGCTTATTTAGAAACTTGAAGATGGTATTCTGTAGCATCCCACAGCATGCCTGAATGGGTGCAGTGGGAGGAGACTACTGTATAGTCTCTCTTTGCTCCTCCCTCAGTAGCTCTCTGCCCCCAGTTACTTCACCCTTGTCCCTCCTTCCCTTCTCTAACCTTCCCTTCTCCAAGTTATGTCACCTCTCAATCACTCCTAGTTCCTTCCCCTGTTCTAGAAAGTTCTGAGTTCCTTGTATCCCAGTTGGTCCCCCAGTTCGTGTTTCCCCTTCCCTTCACCCCAGTTGGGTGAAGCCCTTTGTCTCCTCCATTGCTCCTCCCTTGAGCCCTTAGTCCATTGGCCCCTGAACCTTAAACCACTCCTACCCTGACTCATATAAAACCCCTGGACCCTCCACAGTTCTTGCTCTTTTGCCCCAGTCTTTCAGAGTGTTAATAAAATGTCTGGAGTTTTTTGCAAAAGAGTCCTTCTCTCTGTGTCATCCCTTGTCAGTTTCAATGTCACAGCACAGCACAGAGCTGCTAATGCCCTCTTGCCTTCCTTCTGGAGTTGCTCTTGGAAGGTTGTGGGGGCTGCACTCAGCCTGTCGACAGCAACCGGCAGCCCACTGTGACAGTATTCCAGTTTCTGAAAACAGTCCTGAATGACAAACCAGAACAGTTTATCCTATTGCTCAGAAAATCAAAGTTGCTTTGGCTAAGTGGGAAACTCCCAGCATAGCTCCAACAGGAAAAAGATAGCATAAAGGAGTGAAATAGGGACAGGTTACCAAAGAAGAATTCAAAAAACTTTGCCCTTCACAGATGCAAAAGATGGCTTCAGGAAAGTCAAAATCAGCTGAATTTGGAGGCAGATCTTAGGCAGCAAAAGTCTCCATTGCTATTTGAGTAGCAAAAAGCTAAACAAAGGCAAAATGTCAGTGCTGCTGAGTGGAGGCTGTTGATTTAGTGACAGTGGATGTTACGAAACAGGGGAAATGAGGCTAGGATCTTTGAAAAGGCTCAGGCCTGTTTATTGAAAATGAAAACAACTGAAGACCCAGGGCCTAGGAAGCAACTCAGAGATACAAGTAACAAACCCTGTGACCACACAGGGTGTTTCTTTGGAGACAAGTTCCACAGAAAGACGCAGGTGCTTAGCGCCCAGGGGTTTTAAAGTCTCTTTGGGCTGCTTGATTGGTGTGCTTTGGATCCTGTCGCTGATTGGTTCTTTTCTTGGTTGTTGACAGGTTCATAAGATGGTGCATTCTCGGCCAATCGTACTAGAATACTGGGATGTCACTGGTCATCTTGTTTTCCAATCACAGTTTATATCAATGTCATCATTTCATGAGGCAACCTTTCTAGAAAATTCTTCTACCTAGTTCTTATTACCTTCCTCTAGTGGACACACACACTACAATACATTTAACTCTACAATTCTACAATTAATTTACAATTACTTAAACAAGCATACATTAATTGACAATTAACAATGTATAACAGCACTAACAATTTATAACTTTAATTACAGCAGCTAAGTCCATTTGTAACAACTCCCCCCTCTAAATCTTTGATTGGGCCTTAGCCCGCATCAACCTTTTTTATTTAAACAGGACTCTCGTAGGTTTGGTGAAACTTTCTTAATTTCTGGTACTTTTCATAGGTCTTTCTGGCATTTCCTGGCTCATCTTCTTGTTTGTTTTCTCTTACCATCAGGATTTTCTCTATTTTCTCATTGCTTAGCTTTTCTAAAGAATTTTGAATGATATTAGTTATCATTCAAATTAAACAAGGTATAACACAGGGAAGGAAAATGATACTTATAAGTGCCCCTTCGGCAATAAGTAAGATCTTTTTCTACCACTCTCCTTTCAAGAGACTGTCCCACTAGATAGATTTTAATAAAGGGGTCCACCTCTGTACTGGTACATGTGCTAGTTTCCTAATTCTAGTGGTGATGTTTTTAATAAGGTCTCCATGATCGTCAATTTTAACACAACACTCTGATGAATTAAATTTCCTGCAGACTCCTCCTTCCTCTGCCAATAAATAACCTAGGGCCAATCGATTTTGATAAATTACGGTTCTCATTTGACGATTTTGGACAGATAGTAGATCTAAAACTAGGGTTGTTTTGTTAGTTATGATCTCTAGCATGGCTTGTAATCGGATGATTTGATTTAGCATGTAAATGGGAGTCCTGTACCCCCATGAACCATCCTGGGCCCAGGTGGCAGGGCCGTATGTTTCAATAATTCTTTCTGGGGGCCACTCTTCTTCTCCTGACTTTTGAGTTCCACTAATTAGGTGTCTTTTCTTACGCTTTAATTCATCATATAGTGGTACTCTTAAATGTTGACTCTTATCTCTTGGGAATAGGAAGAAAGAAGGTTTGATAGTTCCTAAGGGGAAACTTCCTACCCAATCTTTAGGTAACATAACATAAGCCATCCTCCCACAAAGCTAAAATAGCTGTTTTGGGGTTTTCTAAAACTTAGGATTTTCTATAGACGTGATTTTATTTTTATTCCAGGATTTAGATATATGGGGCTCTGATGCATCCGCCTGCGTCCCGGCTAGCTTTTCTCCACGAGCTGTTACACACACGCAGGCAGCGTGCCAGGCGTGGGGACTGACTGGAGGTAAAGACGCTGCCAACCAGTCCTTCCGTGGGCTCCAAGGGAACAACAGCAACAAACACAGTCCAAAGGAGGGTAAAAGAGGCGAGGAGGCTGTCAGTATGAAATTCCAGGCAGGTTTATTGAAGCATTGGGGAATAAAGGGAGGTCCTGCCTGGAGGGTTCAGGGACTGAAGCAGTCCCGAACACCTCCGTGCACAGATTTAAAAAGGGGGTGGAATCAGGGGGTGGGTACATCTCATTATCAATGGGGTAACTTCAGGGGAGGAGAGAGGGGAGGGGTTTACAATGTGGGGTCCAATGGGGAACAAAGGGGAGGAGAAAGGGGTCACATAAACCAATGGGGTACCGAATAACACTGAACTTTCTGGAAAAAGGGGAGGAGTTACAAATAACAGGCAGGTTAGGAAGGGAAGGGCTACAATGATTGAAGGGCAACATTCCAGAAAATGGGACGGGGTTTACAATGACAGACAGGGAAAATGGGGTAGGTAGATTCAAAGGGAAACAAAACCATTACAAACTTGGGGGGAAATAAAGAACATAACACAACAGGGCTCATCATGGAAATGGTTGGAGTCTCTGGTAATACATTCATATAACTGTTCCTTCTAATGTAATGACACTCCTGTTTTTGTTCTTTAGACCAATATAGGTGAGGAGCCCTGGAAATCCACCACTGATGGGTGTTGTTGGTAACTAGGTACCGTTTACAAGATAACTCACCTATATATGAGATAAATTTAGAAGATTCTCTTGTCCATAGACATTCCTCACCTAGCCCTTCTGATCTTAGACTCCACACTTCTTCATCGCTCCATTCGTCTTTCTCAGATGATGACTTTCGGCTTTTTTGCGTTGTTTTTCATTAACTTGAGGATTTCCTTTGGACTTAACGCTATTCCTTCTCACGGCCAGATTTCTGCTGTTCTAGTGTCTCCACAAATCCAACAGTTAGTTATATTAAAGTCATAACTTATTCTCCCAACTAGGTCTAAAACCAGATTTTTTTCCACCTAAAATTTTTAGTCCCATCCCCTTTTTGATTATACCTGTTACTTCTTTTTCTTTTATTAAGTCTGGTTCCTGGACTCCCTTCTTCTCAGGCTTTTTCTCCGAGCATACCCATTTTTCCCTTGTAGGGCATTCTCACAACAGTTTTTGCTTATGGTTTCCTATGTTTTCAGAAAGGCAATAGGTTTCGCTGCCTTCTACACATGTTTTTAACTGTAACAAGTTAACACAGTTGGGACTCTGGTTGGTATGTATCCTTACGACGGCACTCTGAGAGTCTCATAGAGCGGGTAGTAACACTTATCACAGGGGTCCATCAGACTTCCCTGGATGCTTATTATTGTTAGCAGTGCTAACACTAGCAGGGGTCCAGTACAGGTCACTCTTCTAATTTCCATCTTTCTCACTCTCTTTTGGGATGATCTACAATGTATTTGTCTCATGGCAAGAGTGTAATCTGATCAGGTCTTCCCCCTGTATTTTTCTTACCAGTTACCTTGTTTTGCAGTGACTCACTTTCCTCCTGGTATTGACTTGTGTTTTTCTTTTTGGGCCTGCCTGATTGCTAATTGAGTGGGAGGATGCTCTATTCGTTGGGATCTTTAATGAGACGTATTAGAAATTTACATGAGTTACAATAAATACTTTAAATAGCAATTTATAAATAGTAACTTCAACATTAGAAATTTAGGTTATAATACACATTTAAAATATTAAGTCATAAATAACATTCTAACAGTTCATAATAAGTTGAAAGCTTTGTCTTCCTTTCATTCTACCTTTCTTGAGGTTTCTTTTTCAAGGTTAGCTTTGTGTCTGATGTGTTGACTACTGTCCATTCGGTAGAGGCTAGTACTGGACCTTTAACTCTAGTGGCATGCATCCATCCTTTTTCTTGTGTCCTTATTGCCATCTCAGTGGTTAGGAGGACCTGGTAGGGACTCTCCCACGTGGGGGTTAATGGTTGTTCTTTCTACATTTTTATGAAGACCCAATCTCCCGGTTGGAATGAATGGATTTTAAAGTCTATTGGGGTGCTTTGGGGAAGATACCCATTTCTCCTCAGTTCTTCTAGGGTATTTGTAATAACTCATATATATTTCTTTGTATTTTGTTCTCCTTCTTCATAGGTTCCTACCCCGTCTGAGGTACTTAGGAATGGTAATCCAAACATTGTTTTCATAGGGGGAGATGCTATGTCTGCTCTTGGCTTTGTTCTTATTCTTATCAGTGCTAGTGGGAGACACTTCAACCAATGCATTTTTGTCTCTTCTACCAATTTTGTGAGGGTTATTTTTAAAGTTTGGTTCACCCTTTCCACTCTTCCAGAGCTTTGAGGTCTCCAAGGAGTGTGAAGTCTCCACGTGATTCCTAACGGTTCAGCTACCTGGTGTAAAATTTTTGCTGTAAAGTGTGGCCCTCTGTCAGAACCAATCATGTTCACAATTCCATATCTCAGTACGATTTGTTCAAGTAGAGTTTTACTAACTACTTCTGCTGTAGCTCTTATAGGTGGAAATGCCTCAACCCAATGGGTTAAATGATCTATTAATACTAATAAATTCTTGAACCTTTGGACTGGGGGAAGTTCTGTAAAATCCACCTGAACATTCTGGAAAGGCCTCTGAGCTAACTCACTTCCATCCAGTAGTGCTTTTCTCATTACCTTTCTGTTTGTTTTCTGACAAATTATACAATCATTTGTAATTATTCTAGTACTCTCAAATGTTCTAATGCAGGCATAAGTTCACAAAAATGATCACAAAGGGCCTGTGTTCCCTAATGTGTTGAAGCATGTAAATTTTCTGAAATTTTTCTGGTTAGGGCTTTATTTAATACTTGTCTCCCATCCGGCATGGTCTAACTTCCCCTTCTCATCTTTTCTTCCCCCGTGTTTCTGTAGTTCTTTTTCTTCTTGCTTACTGAAAGTTGGAACTTCTTCATGGTTATTGTTTCCCAAGTCTACTAACTGCAGAATTTGCTCATCTTTCTCTAAGGCAGCTTCTTTAGCTACTTGATCTGCTAAGTTGTTTCCCTGTATTTCCCTAGAGGTTCCTCTCTGATGTCCTTTTATATGTACCACTGCGATGTCTAAGGGGCCTTTTAAAGCTTCTAATGTTTCTTTTATTAATTTTTCATAGACCAGTGTTTTACCTTTTAAATTTATAAACCCTCTTTCTTCCCAAATTTTACCAAAAGTATGTACTACCCCACAAGCATATTTTGAGTCAGTGTAAATAGTTCCTTTCTTATACTTTAACCACTGTAATGCCTTTAACAAGGCATAAATTTCACAACACTGTGCAGACTATTTTGCTGGAAGTTTCCCTTTTTCTATAGTTTTCAAACTTTTACCACCTATTACTGCATATCCTGACTTTCTCTTCCCTTCACTTACTCTGGAAGAACCGTCAACAAATAACACTTCTCCTTCTGGTAATGGCCATTCTTGCAAATCCTCTCTTACTTTGGTCTGTAAATCAATTGCCTCTATACAACAATGTTCTAGGTTTTCATCAGGTTCTCCATATAAGAATTGTGATGGATTTTGGATTCTCATTGTGACTAATTTTAAACCTTCAATATTGGTTAATATTAATTCATATTTCAATAACCTGCTGCCAGTAATCCACTCACTGGCTCTTTTGCTTAGTATGGTTTTTAAATCATGGGGTGTATACACCTTAATTTTGCTTCCAAACATAAATTTATAACTTTCCTCCACTAGAATTGCAGTGGCAACTACCAATTGTAAACACGCTGGCCATCCTCCAACTACCAGGTCTAACAATTTGGACACATAAGCGACTGGTTTTCTATCTTCACACCAATTCTGGACTAGTACCCCATATGCAATTCCTTCTCCTACATTTACAAATAACTCAAAGGGTTTATCTGAATCAGGCAAACTTAAAACTAACTTTTTCTTTAACTCTTAATTTTTGTTTATCTTCCTCACTCCAACTTAAAGGTTCTTCTTCTACTAGTTTATCATAAAGAAATTTGATTAATTTGGTATTCCGATCTATCCATAATTTACAATACCTAATTAGTCCTAGCAGTTTTCTCATATCTCTTTTGGTTTTCGGCGCCGATAGGGAGAGGATCCCTTGAATTCGTTCAGCTTCCAGTTTTTTAGAACCTTTTCCTCTAAGATGACCTAGATATTTTACTTCTGGTTCTACAAATTGAAGTTTCCTTTTTGATACCTTCAAACCCTTTTCCCCCAAGAACTTTAAAAGTCTTATAGTTGTTGCTTGGACTTGTTCTTTCTGTTCTCCTGATACTAACAAATCATCAACATTGTAGAATTTGAGTATCTCTTGCTGGTTGAAACTGCCTTAATAATTCTTCTAAAGCTTGGCCAAATAAATTTGGGGATTCAGTGAAACCTTGGGGTAACCGGGTCCATTGCAGTTGTTGTTTCTTTCCTGACTCTTCATCCTGCCATTCAAAAGCAAACCAACCTCTACTTCCTTCGGCCAAAGGGCAAGCCCAGAGTGTGTCTTTCAAATCTATCACACTGAACCGTGCATGTCTTGATGGTACTTTAATTAAAAGTGTGTATGGATTTGCTACTACTGGATATCGTGTAATGGTTTGTTTATTTACTTCTCTTAAGTCTTGGACTAATCAGTAAGTACCATCTGGTTTTTTCACCGGTAATATTGGTGTATTATGGGGAGACATGCACGGTTCTAGTATTCCATCTTTAATTAATCCTTTTATAATTGGGGCTATTCCCTGCTTCCCTTTGGCTGAGATAGGATACTGTTTTACCCAGATAGGTGGAATTGCCAGGTTCATTTTAACTTCTATAGGAGGTATATTAAGTAGGCCATGACTTCCTTCTTCCGCTCAGACTCTACTATCAATTTTATTTTCATCTTTTAATTTGAGTACTAGCATCTCTGCCACGATCTGTCCCTTTTTTGGGATTACTCCTATCCCTAATTGCACCTGCAGATCTTGACTTAATAAATTATATTCTAACTTGGGCATATATAGCAAATCTACACATCCTTCTTTAGAATTTCCTTTAACCACAACTTGCTCTATTACTGACACTTAAAACGGTCATTGCTAGCACCCTTTACTTTACACATCTTTTTACTTGATTGGCAACCTTTTGGGAGTCGAAAGACACACGCTCTATCAGCTCCAGTATCAACCAAAAATTCAGATTCTTCCCCCTGGAGACCTACTTCTAAATTTATCAAGAGCTCTATCTTGTTTTCACTCATTTTCCCCAGGGGATAGAGCCCCTGACACCCCTAATCATCGCCTTCTCCTATTTCTGTTTCTTTGCACAGCCTCCTGTCTTTTTTCCATTTCTTACAATTTCTCCTAATGTGACCTTTTCCTCCACAATAAAAACATTTTCCCTCCCAGGGGTCCTCATCATGCTCTCGAGTCATCTCCTTTTTCAGTTTCTCTATTCCCTTTTGTTCTTCCCTTTCTTTGTCCTGACTCTCTCTAGCCACTGCAACCATGATTTTCGCCTTTGATTTTATCTTTTCTTCTTCTCTCCTCAAATACACTTTCTGTGCCTCCCGCAGCAACTCATTCATGCCTTTCTCCTGCCGGTCTTCAATTTTTTCTCTAACTTCTTTCTGATTTCATTCTATGCCCTGGTAACAAACTGCACCCTTAGTAACACTTGCCCCTCTGGGCTCTCTGGATCTACACTTGAATACATTTGGAAATTCCGTCTTAACCTTTCTAACCATGAGCTGGGAGTCTCATCTTTTTCTTGCTGGCTGTTAAAAGTCAACTTTGCCTGGCTACTCTGAGGGACTGCTTCTTTAATACCGTTAATGATTAAGGATCTATAATCTCTCATGTTCCTATGGCCAGCTTCATCATTTGGGTTCCAATTAGGCGGGATGAGAAGCATCTTTTTCACCTCCAGGTGGCCTAGCCCTGTTCTCCTTTTCCCATATTCTCATGCCTGCAGCCCGGATTAGTTGAACCTCCTTGGGGGAGAAAAGAATGCCTAAGATTGAAATTAGTTCTTCCTAAGTGTATATGCTTGGGCCCAGAAACTGATCTACCTGGTTGGCCACCCCTATAGGATCTCCTAGTAGGGGCTTGATCTCTTTCTTGAAACTCCTGACCTTAGTGCCAGTTAAAGGTACCTTCACAAAACCGATTCCCCCTTGGGTACTTCCCATAGGGACTGCCCTTAAAGGTAATAGTTTTTCTACTACTTCCTCTTTCAGTATATATTTCCTCGCCTGGGATCAGGTGTTATATGGGTGGTTCTCTAAAATTACAGTTCCTTTCTTTGGTCTTACTACTGCAGCACACTCACACAAATGAATTACTGTCTCGCTTAGGCTATTCTCTTGGTTTGCAGTCTCTGGTTCCCTTTCTTGACTAGTTAATGACACTTTTGAGAGAGCTTGAGGTGTTAAGGAGATGGAAGAAGCAGGAGGGGATGCTGAAGACGCTTGATACACTTGTAGGGAATTAAGAGGAAGGTGTTGAGAAGGGGCAGTGGGAGCAGGGGGGGACGTTGGAGGACTCACTGGGGTGGGAACTATTGGGGGTATCGGAGAGGCAGAGAAAGGTATGGGTTGTGTAGGAGGATGTGCCGGAGGGGTAGGGAGGGGTATGGGTTGGATGGGAAGGGGTAATGGAGGAGTGGGAGCAGGAGGGGGTGGAAGACAGTCTAATGGGTCCCATTTTTTTGTAGCTTCCTCTCTTTCTTCTTTAGTTTCCTTTGACACTTTATACACTTTAATCTTTCTGTCCCAAATTTCGTTTTCCAGCCAACAGGCCGCTTATTGGATTTCTTCTTCATTTAAAATTTCTCTTGAATTGACACACTTATTTGACACTAGACATAACCATTTTTCTTTTGATCTGTACCACGGCCAATATACGGATCCTTTTTAGATGCTTTTTTGTGGCCAAATTTCAGTGCAGTAATTTATCATTTTTATTTTGTCTAATTCCTTTAAATTTTTGTCATTGTCCCAGTTCTCTAACGTTTCCCCCAATGGACTGTCTGGTGGTATGTCCCTCAGTTTTGCTTTCTTTGTTTTTCCCTTCCCTTTGTCCAAGTGAATCCCCTTGATTCAGCAGGATTTGGAAATGTTATATATTTATTTATATCTAGAGTCTATCCCTGAAACATCATAGACTGGTGTGTCAGTGATCCACATAATAACTGAAGACACTTGCCAGGTTTCAATGTAAGGTAACTTAAAAGAATGGTTGGTCAGAAGCACAGAAAGATTGCATTATATAATATCTATTAGATGTCACATTTTTATTTAAGTCAAATCTCACAGATCCACTAACCTCCAGAAAATAAGTCTTAAAGTCACAAGTACAGGCATTAGAGCTCTCTAATATCTTTAAAATATATTTTTTAAAAAAATTCATTTATTTCAGATGCAAACCAGTGCACCTCACCATACCATTTTCTCCTCAAAAAAACTTAAATAATCATTTCATTTTTGAAAACACCTATCTGAACAGAACTTAAGAATGTACAGATCTTATACTTACATTCTTTTCACACTTGTGAACATGAAAATTCATAATTTCTTGAAGTGACCCATAAGTAGTTGCCTTCCAGTAGTATTTACTGCATAAAACCCCAAGTAGCAATATAGATCTGTAGCAAGTTGAACTAGGGATATGATAACAGTATTAATTTTCAATGTCATTACTTTTCAATATTATTTTATTGTCAAATTGAACACCCCTTCTTTCCACATATTTTTTTTCCTCACAATTAAATGCTTTGCAGTACAGTTATGTCCCATGCAGACATTAGAATAAAAAATAATATACAGAATTTCAGGAAATTTTTGAATAGGTGTTATGATAATGGAAATAATTATTCTTAATTTCTTTCTTCATTTTCAGTGAACTTACTTAGCATCTTCTTTTGAACAGATCACCCCATGAAGCTGTCTATCTGTGCATGGTAAGGAGTGGATTTCAAAAAGGAAACTTTCAATATCCTATACACTTACTGTTACATAAATATTTTCTCTTTTAAGGTTTTCAAGGGTCTAAAGAAGTCCACACTTTCAAAAAGTTCTAATTGTTTGATATTTGCAACAATATAATACACAGAATGACATATTTTGATTTAAATAATTAATAAATTAATCAACAGAACTGAGCAGTTTTTTAATGGTCTCCCTGCTTCTCATATCTTAACATAAAAGAATGAGATCACATGTTCAGTAGGGGATTTATTATATACACCAGAGCGATACTTGTATCCTTGAATTATACTCAGTACAATTTTAGAAAGCTTTGTTCAAAGGAAATATTGAAAGGAAGGAAAATCGCAATAATTTAGTCCTTCAGGAGATTTAGATTTAGTAGTTTAAATTATAAAATAACAATGCTAATCAGGTTTGTGCTGTATTGGACAGGAAATTAGAAACAGAAAGTGAGAGGCAGAGCCCACCAAAAGTGTGGGAGGATAGCCAGACTCTTCAGCACCAAGATACTATTTTATTAAATGAAGAAACAGACAGATGAGGAAAACCTAACAAAAGTTAAAGGCCAGAAGTTTTATTTGAAGTCAAAATATAACTGCCCAGATCAGTTAAGGAAGTTTAAAAAGCAGCAGTAAATTATTTCAGTCCTGTACTCCTTAGTCCATCAATATATGCTACAAAGACAAGGTATTTTACCCATCTGCTCTTTCAATTTTGACAATATACAAGAGACACATTATTAGCACTGCCAGACAAAGTTTGACCCTGAGTGAAATCTAGAGTCATTTCAAAAGGCATTTTGTCCAAGTGGATCCCCTCTATTCAGCAGGATTTGGAAATGTTATTTATTTATATCTAGAGTCTATCCCTGAAACACTCCTGTGGCACTTCAATATGCATGACCAGCAGACTTTCCCTGATAACCTATAAATAAGGATATCCTTTCTCTTACTGGACTCGTACTCTTTCACTACTAGTTATGGTCCTATAATTATACAGCTTATTGTAATTATAGTTTTAAAATAGTAATTTAAAACTCTAATCAGATTTTCTTTCCCTGACATTTGCATCTCTTTATTAGGAGTGTGTTAGTAGGGATGATATCTTTATATTTCCATTATATTCTAAAAAATAAATAATTTATCCCACCAGAATTTCACCATAAAATATCAGAGGAGGTCTTAATTCATGCTTTCTCTCTTATTTATGTTCTTGAGCTCAGAGCTCACATGACATACATTATTATCTCTCTGTAAAATATGTATCTAAGGCCATAAACATATGAGGTAAAAAGATTAATTCTTTTCCAAGTGTTCTGAAAAAACTAATTTCTTCCTTGTGGTGTGCTTACTAATGCCGTCTTCGGACTCCAAGCTTCTTTAGGATAAGCCAACTTTTCATTTGTATGTGCTTGACCTTACTGGAAAGGTCATCAAATAGTAAATAGAAATGTATTGCCAGCTAACACTTTTAAGCAAGTCTTTTAATATACCTGTACTGATACAGAAATAATTTGTCAGAACCCCTATTCCTCCTAACAAATAAATAGCATACTGATACTAGGAGACCCTCCATTTTTCTTTTTGCTAGTTTTTTATCTCTTTTTCCTGAAACAATCCAAATAATTCATTCTTAATTCTTCATCTCCATTCTTCTTATTACATCACCTGTGACTGATATACATGCTTAGCTTCAAGACTCCTTTTTTAATTTCAGGATAATGGTATTAGTAATAAAATGTGAAGACATATTTCTCATCTTTTTTTGCACCAAGTCAAGGTCTAGCAATATTGTCGAAAAGATAGGAAAAAACCCTTCTTGAATCAATCGTCCTACACTCTTAAGTGCTTCTAGACAAAAAGTTATGAGTACCTGAATGTATTCTTACATCGTAACAACATATCCAGAAAACAAGCAAATTATTTGGATACCATCTATCACAAATTTAATGCTGATTAGTTACCTCCTAAAAACCATGACAAAATTAAGGGAACAAATCGACAAGAAACACTATCCAAATCTGAGTTTACACTCAAGTAGATAGCTTTTCCTTGGCTTCCTCCTCCTACGGGTAAATTTTGTGTTTCTTTCAGGCAAAATTTTGACAAGTGCAGTAGATGTTAGACATATGTACTCTGATCCATGTACAGAGAGATTAAGACAAATTCAATCAAAAATAAAACAAACTCAATTAATTACTCTTCAGAGAAAATCAATTTCTTACTAGAATACAAACACAGTATGAAAGCTGTCATCAAACCACCAGTCTCTTACAGACTATCTTTTAATATAAAACATTCAATTAATTCCTTCCATCATCAGTCACTATTAATGCATCTCACATATTCATCAAACACTGTATGGAAATATAAACAGAACTTACTTATTATACCTTCCAATAAACAGGGACTAGACTTTTTTTTCCAAGGAATCATAAAGGGTGTTTCATCTCCCATTGTAGAGCTAGTTGTGGTCTTTAGTTAAAGAGAGTGCAGTTTTAAGAGGAACTAAGCATTTCTTACAAAAAACCTGTTTGACTGATCACTTAATCCAAATACCTAATCTGGTTCTTAAATATACCCAAGAACACTGAAATATGTGTTAGTAAGTGGGAAAAAAAAACCTGCCCAAAATTAACAGAAATCCTAATCTTGTTTAACATTTTAATGTTGGCTCTGAATATCTTTAACCATCATCTTGCTAGAAAAACAAGGAAAACCTATATAAGAAAGGCTGAGTAATAAACTTTTCCTTGATGTATCCTACAATTGCATATGTTGATGTATGAGTAAATACTGAAAAAAACCCGTGCTATATATGCACTTTCCAGTTCAGGCACTTGGAAAAAAGTCCAAAATCCTTTGTATTAATGATGTGTTTGTTATTAAGAACAAGGTATCACCTGAGGACTTTTTTTTTCCCCCTTCTTTCTTCTTCCTTTCCTTTCCCTTCCTTCCTTCCTTTCTTCCTGTACTAGAGACCTTCTAGATCCTGTTGTAAAGATAGGCACAGAATATTTTTTAAAATGTTTTAGAGCCTAAAGATCCTGATTCCTTTGTTCATTAGCAAGCTGCAATTTTTAGCTTATTGCCACTAAGATAACTTAACTTTAAACTCAGTTCGAAGGGAAAATAAATTTGCTTTCTCTGCTTCTTCTAATAGCTGTGGTTGTACTTTTTGTTCTTGTACAAATATAACTGGAATGGTTTTATTGCTTAGCCTTAAATCCTTTATGTCTGAGCTGAGGTGCTCAGAGGTTTAAAATGTTGTTCACAAATGTACAGAAAAATTAATTTAAATTCAAGCCAAAAAGTTGACAAACATTTCTCTACAGATACTGTTTGGCAAAATGTTATCTAGAATGATGGACTCAATTAAATTATTTGTGATTTTCTCTTATGTAAACTATACTTAAATGGAGTATTAATTTCTTTAAGGTAGGTGTATCTTTAAAGAACACTTAAGTAACTTTTTTACCAAGTGTCTGCAAATAAAAATACTCCTGGAAGGTCAGCAAATCCCAAAATCCATCAAGATTTTTATATATTAATGTGTACCAAGATAAGTAAATGATTCTCCCAACTAACATGGCCCTTCCCTTTGTCTTTTTTTTTTTTTTTGACTGACACTATGGATTGGATTGGAGTTAGGGATTCCTTCTTCTCAGTCTTCTCAAGAAATTATGAAGTTTGAGATCACTATTTCAGTGCTCTGAGCTCCAGCCAGTATATTACTTCCCTGTACTTCAGAGAAAGTGCTTTGGACTTTCTGGTACACTTTTTTACAATATGTTTAATTGTAGTAGAATATACCCATCAAAATTTCCTGTCTTTTCACAGAGATTAACAAATCCTAGCAATATGGGGAGAAATTCTCATTTTACCAGGAGTAAAGAACTTATGGAAGTTGATGAAAAGAGAAATGGTCTAAGATATTTTGCATATTTCATAAAGAAGTATTCAGAAAGTGGTTGGAATATGTGCAAAGGAGATAGTCAGCTGCAATGTTTTGAAATGTGAGACAAAAGTGAAGAAAAATGCCCAGACTTTGACCTCTGATTAGAATAATTGTTCAGACTGCCACATCTCAGAAGAACCTTACAAGCGCTGGGGTAAGACCAACCTTGAACAAAGGGTGGTTTATCTTTGCTTGTTTCGTAGCTGGTAGATATTACTCAGCCTGTTTTTAAATCCTTACAATGGCAGGGGCTGAAGACACTTAGATAATTTTTTCCATTCCAAATTTATTCTAATTAAAAGATATTCCTTACAAGGACATAGCCCCTTTGTTTATTACTTTTTTCCTTGTGTCAGTAGATTTAGATGATCAGCTGATCATCATTCTCTTTAAAACAAAAATTTTAACTGAAGATTGTGATACTGAATACACAATTTCTTTTCCACGAGGTAATACCTCTGAATTTTCTCTCATTTTTTATATACACTGTTATAAAACCACTTATATTTGTCCACCTTCTCTTGAGCATATTCATCTTATCAACTCTGTATTAATCTGTGTGGCCTATATTGTGTATACTGTACCAGGTGATAGACATCATGACTGTCAGCATGAGGAGAATAACTACCTCTTCCATCTCAGCACTTCTGTAATGAAAAATTGATACCCAGTAGCCTGCCTTTTAACATCATCTTGTTGTCAATCTACATTCAGCCTTTACCACAGTGCAAAAAATGTCTATGTTATTTCTGCAATACTACTTTATAAGCAGTTATTTTTCAAAAGGAATTTTTTTCTTTCTAAATCTAGCACATTATTCTTACCTCTTTTGAATTTAATTTCTATTATTTTAATTTATTCATCAAAATCAATTGATTTCAGTTTTAGTTCTGTACTGTAAAGGGCCTGCCATCTCACAGTCCTGAATGTCATGTGTAAACTTCCACTGATTTAGTATTACTCCATCAATCATATGTTTAGCTTAAATTAAAAAAAAAAAAAACTACTGAGAAAAGTGCTAAATAAAATAAAGAAAAATCCTTACCCAATCATGTTTGAAACCAAACAACAATCCTTTGAGGTTTTAACCAGCTGTGACCTCCCTAAAAGTAGTAATATCTAAGCCATAATTGCATAGTTTGCTTATAGATGTGGTATATTTGAAAATTAAATAGAGACAGGCAACAGCATTTCTGCTGACTGTTCCTTAACCACAAAGCCAGTACCCAGAAGGAAAAGAAAATGAAATTGGTTTGACACCCTTTGTTCTTCACAAATTATTGTTGACCGTACCTTATCACCTGATTATCCTCCAAGAACTTACAAATTGATTGTTCAATAATTTGTTTCAGTAGCTTTCCAGTATTAAAGCCAGGCTAAATAGTTTACAGCTCCCTAGGTACTCCTTCTCCCTTTTTTTTTTTATGATAGGCACTGCATTTGACCTTTTCTGCTCTTCTGAGACCTCAGCATCATCCACAGCTTTCTACAGATATTTGCTAATGGTTCGTAGATTGCTTCAGCTAGCCATTTAACATTCAAAGGCAAATTTCCCAAAACCCTGTGAATTGCAATATATGTAACTCATTTAAACATTATTTAGCCCAAGCTTCCATTTTCATTGTGTTCCCATACTCTTGAAATTAGAAGAAAAAAGATACGTTGTTCTTTTCAACAATAACATTTATTTGTTCACCATACCAGCTGATAACTGGAGTTATGTTTTCTCTTATCTTTCTTTTATACCTTTAATTTATTTGCAGCTTTTGAAATAGAAGTATCAGTTTGTTTCCGTAAGCAGCAAATGGCTGGCAGGCCATTAAGCACTTAAGTACTGAAAACTGAGCCAGTGATAAGAATATAATGCAAAAGATGCTCAACAGCAAAAATGCATATGCCATTAATATTATGAAGCTTTTATATAAATTTAATATTGCATTTTAAACTGCTTCATTTTTAATATTCTTGTTTCTGTTCACCTTAATTAAGTCTGTACTTTATGCATCCTTTTTGTATAGAAATTTAATGTTACAAGAAAAAATTTTCAATTTCAATATTATATGATTTATAACTAAAACACTTAATTTTTGTTTTTCAACCGTGTAGCTCTTCTCATAGAAAATAGAAAATAGAAAAATGGCACTTACTTTTTTGGAATCATTTTGGCTGATAACATTTTGATACTGTTAGGCAAATAATTTGGTTTTGTTTCACATTTTAAGTGTGAGTGCCCTAGTATTTAATAATAAAAATTCTGGATTTCATACTAGGAAGAGATATTTAATTTGAGACATGTAGCAGAACTTAACATCCTAAAAAAGTTTCTGAACATTGGCACATGTAGTACTGACGCTAGTTTTAAAGTCTGCTGGAAAGAATTTCTTAGAATATACTAAGGGAAATTCAATCTGTTGAACCACAGCTTGCATCTCGCAAGGCTGTTTATAATGCATAAGAACAGCTTTATTGCACTACTTCTTATGAACAATGTTAGATTTTCTTGCATAATGTCAGAAAATGCTCATTAGTTAAATTGGCACAGATAGACATATCACACTCTCATTTAAGCTCTCCCCAGAGAAGGAGGCCCCCTGAATCCTCTGCATCACTGAAGAAAAGTAAATGAAACTGGAAGAGGAGCAAACTGGTGTGAAGGGTCCTCAGCTGGCCCAGTACAGTCTGGCAATATAATCCATTGAAGGATCTTGACATATGTTTCATATGTTGAACTGAGTCACTGTTAAGAAGCCAGCATTAAGCACCAAAATATCTAAGAAAAAAATATCTTCTCCAAAAAAATGACGGCTTTTAGGCAAATCTTGATTTACTTTATAATTCCTTTTCCACTGCATTATACTATTGCTTAGGTAGATTATTTTATGCTGATTACTGCCTTAGAGATACCTAAAATTACTTTATATGAACATAAATACAGGCAAAGCATTAATAGATGAGTCCATTTAATTTCTGACATTTACATCCACATTTGTGAAAGCAATCATTTTCTTCTCATGTCCAGAAATTTACGAAATTTACAATCCTGGTTGCCATTACCCAGCTACTACCAAAAATCACAGAATCACAGATTTGCTAGGGTTGGAAGGGACCTCTGGAGATCATCCAATCCAACCCCCATGCCAAGGCAGGACCACCTCGAGCAGGTTACACAGGAACATATCCAGGTGGGTTTTGAATGTCTCCAGCCAGGGAGAGTCCATAACCTCGCACAGAGCCTGTGTCAGTGCTCTGCCACCCTCAGTGTAACGAAATTCTTCCTCAGGTTGAGGTGGAACTCCTTGTGCTTTATTTTATGGCCATTGCTCCTTGTCCTGTCACTGAGCACCACTGAAAAGTCTGGCACCATGCTCCTGACACCCACCTTTGAGATATTTCTATCTATTGATGAGATCCCCTCTCTGTCTTCTCTTCTCCTGACCAAACAGTCCCAGTTCCCAGAGTCTCTCCTCATAACAGAGAAGCTCCAGACCCCTGATCATCCTTGTGGCTCTCCACTGGACCCTCTCCAGTAGCTCCTTGTCCTCTCATGCTGAGGAGCCCAGAACTGGACACAGCACTCCAGGTGTGGCCTCACTAGGGCTGAGAATGGGGGGAGGATCACCTCCCTCGACCTGCTGGCCACAGGTGCTTCCCAGTGCACCCCAGGATGCCACTGGCCCTCCTGGCCACGGGGGCACTGATGGCTCAGGGACAACTTGTGATCCACCAGGAGTCCCAGGTCCTTTTTCATAGCTGCTCTGTAGGAGGCTAGCCCCAGCCTGTGCTGGCACTTGGGGCTGTTCCTCCCCACTGCAGGATCTGACACTGACACTTGCCCTTGCTGAACCTCATCAGGTTTCTCTCTCTACCCTGCCTCTACAGCCTTTCAAGGTCCCACTTGAATGGCAGCACAGCCTTCAGGTGATGTTATGGCTAAAAACATTCTTGCAGTGAAATTCTGTATTGTGAGATAAAAGAGCTGTAAATGTACTTTCTCACAGTGGTGGTCAGACTCTCAGGGACTCTTGGAGCTCTCAGGAAGTTCTAGCAGAAATTTTTAGTATATACAATGCCTGCTGACATCAAAAATTGTTTTCTTCTATCTTAGTTCTTCACAGCATTGTATTTGAAACATCTATGTCTTAAAAGATATTGAAAACTTGTAAATGTCTTTTCTGTCATTCTAACATGGTAATTAAATTCTCTTAAATAAATTTAGAGAACATTTACTTACAAAAATGTGAATATTTTTTCAGTGACTTCTTTAAAAGTAATATTTTAAGTAATATCTGTATTACTTACTGTAATGATATAAATATCACAGACTTGAAGAGTTTCAAGGTTTGAACTGTTATGTTTTGGTTTGGCCTGGAGAGTGACCTTTATTTTAAGGGGGCATAAATATTTTTAGGAAAGAACATTGTTCTATTTTCTGAATTTCCTAAGAGTCTGTAGTGGGCTGACCCTGGCTGGATGCCAGACATCCACCAAAGCCTTTCTATCACTCCCCTCTGCAGCTGTACAGGGGAGAGAAAATACAATGAAGGATTCATGAGTTAAGATAAGGACCAGATGAGATCAATCACCAAATACTGTCATGGGCAAAACAAACTAGAATTAAAGATATTAATTGAATTTGTTACTAAGAAAATCAGAGCAAGATAATGAGAAGTAAAAAATAGACCTTCAAACACCTGCCTCCATCCCAGTTCTACCTCCTCCACCCCAACAGCACACGGACACAGCAGGTAGGGGTTATGGTGAGTTCATCACATGTTATTACTCCCATTGCTTAGGGAGAGGAGCCCATCCCCTGCTCCAGTGTGGAGGCCTTCCCATGGGACACAGTTCTCCATGAACTTCTCTCGTGTGAGTCCATCCCAGGGGCAACAGTGCTCCCCAGACTGCTGCAGAAGGGTACTCTTTCACAGGGTTCAGTCCTTCAAGGACAGGCTGCGGTAGTGGGACTCCCTTTGCCATATGCCTCCCATGGGGACACAGCCTGCTCTCAGGCATCCCCCTGCTCTGGTGTTGTTGTCCTCCATGTGCATGGATCTCTGCATCCCCATGGACCTCCGTGGGCTGCAGGGGCACAGCTGCTTCACCATGGGCTGCCCCACGGGCTGCAGGGGCATCTCAGCTCCAGGACCTGGAGCACCTCCTGCCCCTCTTTCTCCACTGACTTTGGTATCTGCAGAGTTGCTCCTCTCACATATTCTCACCTGCTCCTCTCTGGCCTCAATTACAACTGTGCAGTATCTTGTTTTTTCTTCTTCTTAATATGCTATCACAGAGGCATTATCATCATTTTTCATTGGCCCAGCTGTGACCAGTGGCATATCTATCTATGAGGCTGCCAGAGATTTGCTCTGCCAGACATGGAGGAACCTTCCAGCAGCTTCTTAAAGAAGCCACCCCTGTAGCCCCTCCTGCTACCAAAGCTTGACTATACAAATCCAATATAGAGTCAAGTATCCGGATGAAAGCCTTTAAAAAGCCTATCCAAACTTTCCCCTAGAAAAGTTTTTGTGTTTTCTTCTCTGTTGGTTAGTTGTCATTCTACGACTGGTGATTAAAACTGAAACCAGATTTGATTCAGTTCCCATGCAAAATACCACTCAAAAGTTATGGAGTTCAATGTACTGATTTCATTTGCACATGCTGTTTCCCTTCTTCTGGTATTTTCCTTTCCAATATTTAAACCATAGGAAAACTCATAACTTGCCTTCCTTCCTTCCTGCCTGCCTTCCTGCCTGTCTTCCTGCCTTCCTGCCTTCATTCCTCTCGAAGGAGCTTTTAAAAAGAATATAAGACTACTTTTACTTTATAATTTTTCTAATAAGATGCATTATAATATGGGTACAGGTTCAATATATCATATCATTACTATCTTAAATCATTACTATCTTAAATAATTCCTCCCATTGCTTTGAGTTAATTAAAGATATAGGAAAACCTCTGGTTTTGCAGGTTACTTTAATGCAACAGCAGCCCTAAAAGTGAAGAAAACTGAGCTAAGAAGTAAGTGAACAGTGTAGTACATGTTTAACTGAGACCTGTTCATCAGAGCTCTTAAAATCTGGGGGTTGCTCTTGCTGATTTCTGGACTCTATTAATTACTCCTGTTTAAGGAAGATTTCTGAGATAGCTATATCTAACTGTTAAAGCAACTTTTATTAAAAAAAAAATAAAAAAGAATCTTGCAATAAATATGATTCCATTACTGACCTTAAATGTACGCTGTAGATGAGATTGTCTGGTAAACTTCAGTTCAACACTGTAATATTCATTCAATCCCATGAAAATTAGTAAGCATAACATTGTGTTGTGCACAAGTTTTCTATAAGTATTTTAGACCTACTCATGCTGTCTTCTTTGTAGGAACTAAGGTAGCAAGTGACAAGGACAGTTATGACCAATGACACTCACCATCATACAGCTACAGCATACATGCAAAGCAGAAATATTTTTGCACCCTCTAAAAGTCCCTGTGGAAGAAAGTTTTACAGTTCCATCAATCAACTGGGGGAAAAGGATTCATTTGGGATATTTTATTATATAGAAAAAATTGCATCTATCTAATTTGTCTTGTGAAAGAATAGTAAACAAATATATAAAACAGGAAGAATTCCAGTCATTACTACTATGGGAAATAACAGTTAGTTGTACTGATTGTAAAATGAAAATTTATATCAGGAATTTAAAAATATGATAAATATATAGAGAGTATCTAAATTACTTATGAGATTCCAAATTTAAATATTCATAATAGAATTTACTTGCGTAGAACCTTAGCCAACCCACCACTTCCACCTATGGTGCTTGCTCAGCTCTGTTCACAAGCATTTTTTCGTTAGTGAATTGTCAAAGCAAGCAACAGAAAAATCCATAAATCAGGATAATGTTTAGAGTAAAATATATTCTATTCACAGACAGTCATGGTAGTTTTTATATTTTACTGAGCTTGCTTGCTGGTTTTGGCAGCAGGAAGGGACTGCAAGAGATGCTTCTGTGCTTTCTGTATGAAACTGAACCTCTCAGTGAGGTTTGTAGTCACTCTGTGATAATGTATTTAACAAGGTATAAAAAATCTGCTGTGAAACAGCAGTTGGGAGAAAAGAGTGAGAATATGTCAGAGAAATGGCCCTCTAGACACCAAGGTCAGTGGAAAAGGAGGTGAAAGAGGTGCTCTAGGAGCCACAGTAGAAATTCTCCAGCGGCACATGGAGGTCTCTGCTACAACAGGCTGTGTCCTGAAGAAAACTGCAGCCTGGGGGAGACCAAACAGGGACAGGTACCTGACCAGAGCTGCAGCCCATGGAGGGGAGCACCTCTTGATTCAGGCTTGCTGTCAGGATTAATGATCTCATGGGAGACTGATATGGAAACAGTATGTTCCTGAAGAACTGCACCCCATGGAAAGAATCCATGCTGGAGCAGTTCTTGAGGAACTGTAGTTCCCAGAAAAGACCCACATAGGAAAAGTTCATGAAGAGCTTTCTCCCATGGAAGGGGTTTGGGGCTGGAACAGAGAAAGAGAGTGAGAAGGGAAAACAGACAGCAATGAAGGGCTATGAACTGATTTCAACCCCAATTTCCCATCCTTCTGGGGCACTCAAGTACAGAGCAAAGGGAAGAAGAGTTAGAAGTGAAACTGAGCCTGTGAGAAGGGAGGGGTTGGGGAAAGTTGTTTTTACTTTTGTTCTTATTTCTCACCTTCCTACTCTACTACAGTAAATTTGCGATAAATTAAATTC
The DNA here is from genome assembly GCA_013398275.1 of Promerops cafer. Classification (NCBI taxonomy): domain Eukaryota; kingdom Metazoa; phylum Chordata; class Aves; order Passeriformes; family Nectariniidae; genus Promerops; species Promerops cafer. Next base: position 552,597 of record VZSE01004327.1, on the reverse strand, counting down.
ATTTCCCCTAGCCAAAGCTGTTTTGCCCACGACCCTGAGATTAGCTCAGTTGGTTAGAGCATGGTGCTAACATCACCAAGGTTGCTGGTTCTATCACCATATGGGCCATTCACTTATGGTCTTGGTGATCTTTATGGGTTCCTTCCAACTCAGAATATTCTGTGACTCCATGTAAACATGATCTTCTTTCCTTAGCTCAACCCATGATATTTTAATTGTGTTTTCTCCCGCTATCCTTTTGAAGAGGTGAAGTGATAAGAATGGTTTGGTGGGCATCTGGTTTCCAGTAAAGATTAACCAACCATGCAGACACAAACAGACTTTCAGATCTGCTTCGGTGTTTATGACAGACGTGCAGCCCATAGTAAGTGCAACGCTATGAACTCTGTAAACACAGATTTCAAAATTCACCTGGGATTCAAGCTCTGTACTTAAAACTGTGAAACAAACTGTAAAAATTTCATCCCATCTGCTCTCTCTTCCCTTTTCAAGTGAAAAGGGTTATGTTGGTCAGGCAAAAATGTGTTGTGGTAGGTCCACCTTATTATATTAGAAATACTCTCCAACATTTGTTAAAGGTGCTTATTTTACCCAAAATTATCTCTGAAATAAGTGAGAAAGAAAAGGGAGAAGACAGATGACACAGTTTGTAGAAGGAAAGCTGATATATCCTACAATTTAGTAGAAAACACAATGCAAAGTTCTTGCCTGAAATTTGTAGTGAAATAAAATAGTAGAGTATGAGAGAGGGCAAAGATAGCTAGTGGAGTGAAATGCAATAAATCATAATTTGCTGATCCAATAGAAGTACATGGGAGCAATTACACTTTGGCAGCTATTTTATTTTTCCCTTATGGAGTTTCAGACTTATACACTAAGATAGCTTTCATGTGATTAAAACTTGCACCATGTTTAATTTCCTTCAAAAGAACAATCACTTTAAAAGGGAGAGAGAGGGAGTGAGAGAGACCCACAAGAGAGTGAAATAATGCTGAGGGTGGAAAAGGGGCAGTAATTTTGCCCAGATAATGTTGTCATACTTTGTAAAGCCTTTAATGCTGGAATTTATTTATTAATGATGCATGGGTTATTACCCACCATCTGTCTTGTGTTAGCAGTGGGCTGTTTCAGATTATGGTAATGTGTTTCTGATTTGAGTCGTGTTGAAAGCCAGAACAAGGCATCTCATGTGCAGTCCTCTTTGAGGCCTGCTGTTTTCAATTCCTCTTCACAGAATGGGCTTTTATTTGATTTGTTATGGGGATTTTTTCTTCTGTTGCCAAAACAGCTGCAAGCCTGGAAGGGAATGAGACACAAGGCCACAGCAAACTTGTTAGCTCATAAGAGAAACAGAATGTTCCAGGAACAAAAAAGGGGAGCTGAAGGAAAAGGGTGAGAGAGGGAAAGATGAGGGGAAGAGAGATGGTAGGAAGGGACAGAAGAGAAGTGGGTAAGTGAAAGGATAAAAATCTCTAATGATTTTTTAGTTGGTTGTTCATATCAAGATCACATAAAAAATGTTTACTATTCTATGTGTCATGCAGCAAACTGTTTCATTTTTAACTTAATAGCTTAGTTAACACAGAAAGTCTTTATTTCTTTTTTCCTCCTGTTTTTGAAAGACTTCAGCTGTTCTTAGGCTAGTGCAAAGCAGGAAATAAAACATTTGCCCCAAATGAGCTTGCATCAAAAAACTAAAACAAATCCAAAGCTAAAAAAAATCCAAAGCTAAAACCCCAGTCTGCTCATATTTCTGATGTGGCATGGAGTGTACCCATGGTAGAGAGATGTAAAGACAAGGAGAAAAAAACAACAGCTTGCTTTCTGAGAATCCTCATATTTAGGTCTTTGAGTCTCTCAGTCAGAATATTGAGCTGTATTTTTGAAATTAAGTAAGCAAGTGGACAAGTTCATTTCTCTCCGTAAAAGTTGATTCCTCTTCACAACACCTGGACTATAAGTTTCTAATCCCAGGTGCATTTGTGGTACATTTTTAATTTAGGGAACATTTTTGGAAAATAGCACGTGTTGTATAAATAAACATGTTTAAGTTAAACCTTATGAAGTATTTCACAGAAGTCTGTTGGTAAGGAAAAGTTGAACATTCCACATGCCAAAATGAAGTTCTTTAATGTTACATACTAGAGCAATATGCCATCTCATTTTCAGACCATGACATATGCTTGTCTCACATGCTATCATACACAGAATAGCACTTAATTTCTATGTAGACGGCATCTTTGTTTACTGATGGAGAAACACTAGATAAACATTTCTTATTCTTTCCGTCAGACTGGTGCCCTCACCAGCAGTCTTTTCCCTGTCAATTTTGACCATACACACTTTTATTAAAATTCAGTAATGGTTTCAATATTTTTCATGTAAATAATAGGAAAAAAAAAACAATTCGGGTTTTGTTGTTGTTTGGTTGGGGTTTTCTTGCTTGCTTACTTGGTTGGCTGGTTGGTTGGTTGGTTGGTTGGTTGGTTGGTTGGTTGGTTGGTTGGTTAGTTGGGTTTTTGGGGGGGTTGTTTGTTCTTTTGTTTGTTTGGGGATTTGTCAGGACAGGGAGAGGGTTGTACACTGGTAAGAACAAAGAGTGTGTAGGAAACTTCTACACAGTAGAATTTTAGACCTAAAACCAGTATTCTCATATTTTTTGCAAAGTATGCTGAATTTGTTAAAGTCACAAGGCCACTCACAGCCACCTACTGAGCTGTGGCTAAATTACTGCAAATCAAGTTCTGTGCCCAGTTCACAGACACTTCAGTTCTGTAGTCCAATTGAAGTGGTAGTTGGGTGTCAAAGTCTTCAACAAGCAGCTCAGAAATTCTCCAGAAGACTGCCTACAAAGCAGGCATTTTGCACTTAATTATTTTCTTTAGAGTTATTCAAAAGAAGTTGACAAGCAAGCGCTGGTTTTTTTGCTTTTATTTTTCCTTTTTTTTTTTTAAGCAGCTCTCCTTCCCCTTCCTTGATTTTTACCAAGCAAGAAGGAAATGGTATCTTAAAATGAAAATGAATGGTATCTTAAAATGAAATGATCTATGAAATGGTATCTTAAAATGAAAGGCCGTCTTAAAGCTGATTTTGTGTTTCGTTTCTGTGTCATTTCTTAGTGCAATGAATTAGGCTGAAATACTAGTCTTTAAAAGTCCTTTTAGAATGCATGATGATGAGATTCGACTTCCTTGTTTTGGCAGAGCTCAACAGCTAAGAACAATTGCTAAACTCTTGCTAACAATCTACAGTAGAAACCTCTGTTTCTGAAAACAAACATAATGGTGTCACAGTGACTGAGGTTTCCAACCTAAATTGGCTATGAATGATCTAATCTGTTTTATCAGGCCTCTTTTATTTTAACAATAGGAAAATAAATGTATTCATTGGGGGGAAAATTGAGTGAATATTTTCTATATTGAGAATACAAAAGAAGGCAAATGTGGCTCTTAAGAGAAATTTAAATCTGAAGAGAATATTTGCCCTTTAGATGACTTTTTGGAATGTTTGGAATAGCTAGGAACTTATTTAAAATACCTCAGAAAACCCTCAAACCCTCCACTTTCTTTGTGTATGAGAAAACAAACATCAAAAAAGCACATGCAATGGTAACAAAGCACATAGAAAGACACAAATTAAATAATCCAAAATTGAAATCTATAAAGAGCATTGTAAATTACAATCTCTTTCTACACCACAAACATTTTAACTGCATTTGATCACAGCACATATGTATTCTGATAATAGTTTATCCTAAGAATGAGGTAATCAAATTCAATTTTTCTTGTGCAGTTCAAGTAAATATGAAAAGGAAGCCAAATGTGCCTATGTAAATCTCAATAATTTCATATGTTCTCTCACACTTCTTTAGTGTATATGATGAAAATTACTAAAGTGTTTATTTTCATGTGTATTCTTACTGCGTGGGGCTTCAGAGAAATTGATGTATGTGAGTTCTGCTGACAGACAGCAGTTATTATCTGTTAGGAATTAAAGAAGATTAGAGGACAAATACTTTAAAGCAAATGGCTGTTTTGTCCCAACATTGTTAAACATGATCTTTCACCTGTTACTAATTTTCTTCATAGTATCAAAGGTTTTTGCTTGTTTGAACACAAGGGGAAACCAGCTATACCAAGTTGTTTACACAGAGCAAACAAGGGCACAAACAGAGAAGGATGTGCATGTTAATTAGGTATGGGCTTCAGAAAGATAAAAAACTCAACATGCTCTCTGGAGTTGTTTCTCCAGTGCCTGTCTCAAAGCTCACAGAATCCCACCAATGATTTTATATTAATTTAGTGGATGAGCTAGATATGTTCTTTCTGAATTTATTCTCATAACACAGTCTTCTTTTCATCATTGTGTCGCTTGCAAACACCCTTAAATACATCATTGCTTTCTGAAAGTTTCCAGCAGGATTAAAAATGAAGCACATGTGATGGCTGCTAACTTAACCAATGCTCCAGGCTTAAGTGCAACCCTCTGCAGTTCATACATGTCCAGCAATACGTGGGATCAAAATGCAATCTTATTTGAAAATGATGGTTCTAACAGTAGCCAAGAGTATATGTTTAAGAAAAGACTTCATGAACGAGAAAGGATGCCATGAATACTGTCACTGGTTTATTTTCTGACAATCTGACCTGTTAATCTTTCTGAGATAATGGTTATTTAGAAATATTTGGATTAATAGCTTTCATGTGGGAGTTTTATTCCATGGCTTACCTACTCATTATTTGAACTTATTTGTGTTTCTGACCTGCAGGAAATCTTGTGCTATTCAGTTCCACAGTTCAGTTGTATGTGCCATAGAAAATATACTTTGATTTAAGAACTGATGCCTGTTAATTTTGATAGGGTTTTTTCCTACTTATTTTACAAGTAACAATATGCAAGCATTCCCCAGTTACGTTCATCATACCATTCACATAATTTTTCTGCATGTCAAGTTAATCAGCCATTCTTTCACTCTGAGTCCTAATCAAAAACAAACTCCATGCACTGGAGATACTGTATGACACAGTATGTATTTACAAAGAGCTGTCTGCGGATCAGACATCCACAATCCAACATTTGACTGGGTCGTACTCCTAAATATAATCCAAAACCTGTTGGGGTTACAAAAAAGGGTATCAGATAAGATTCTGCTATGAATAGAAATTAAATCATGTTTTCATTTGAAGAATATAAATGATATTTACATAATCTTTAAGTATTCAGATGTGAAAGAAACTGTAATAAAAATCAAAAGGAACTTTAGCCTATTAGTTAGTAAGTCATAAGCCTGCCCTCCTTTTGTTACTGCAAGTTTTTCAGAATCACATGGGAAGTAAGTTCCTTTGCACTCAGAATAATACATAAACATTTATTTATAAGTACAATCATAAATTTACTGGAATCAGTAAAAAAAAACAAAACAAGACAAAACCACCAAAGAAATCAATCCAAAAAACCAAAGAAAGAACAAACCAACAAAAGGATGAGGAAATATTTCAAATATATCATATTTCAAACATACCATATTTCAAACATGACCAAAACTCGTGACCATATGAATGCTCCCACTTCTAGTCATCTCCTAGTCATTGGTGAAGAAAACAAAGGAGATATGTGGTCCTGATGATATATACAGGTCTAAATGAAAGGAATAAGAATACATAATTGTGGAAGCAACGATCACTGGAAAAAGAAAAAAGGGGAGTCTTTCATAACTTCATGGCTTAAACCTCTTATATGCCACAAAACAAAATACATCTTCAGCTTTCTAACATTTGCGATTTTGCTTGAAAATGTGATAAAAACTCTATAATTTTTCATAGCTCAAATACATATTTTGTCATGAATAGCTTTAGTTATATCTTTTTTTTGTTCTGTTGTACCCCAATCCACTGATCAAAATATGATGTAGACTTCTAACTTTATGTTTGTAAGAAGAAAATAATTTTTTCTTCTGAACTCATATTGTTTTCTAAAGGCTTCATTTATTCCAACATACTGGTCTGTACTCAGATCATAAGAGGAGAAGGTAAATGACAAAAATAAACATTTTCTTATATCCATTAAGAAAAAGAGATAAGATCTACAAAAACATACAACATACATTAATTGATTAGAAATGTGCATGTAAAGCATCTTGGCATTCAGTTACATGATGAGTGAATGACTATATTAGTAGGCTAATTAAAACATTTTAATTAAACAAAACTATAAATTTGAATGCCTTCCAAACTCTGGTGTATGAAATGAGACCAGAAGAGGTAATTATGTACAGTACACATGCTTTACAGCTTATTTTGACAGACTGTAAAGCAGGACATTTTAAAACTATGACTTTACACTCAAACTAATAAGTTTTAATGGATCTGCAGGCCACAGTCTCTGTAAAGTAACTTTTCTGTTGGTCAGTATAAGGTCAATATATTTGCCATCTTCCTTTCACTTCAAGGGGTATGTATCAGTGTATGCCATAATTTCTCAAAGGGTTGTGATGTGGCGATATATGACACCACTTGTGATGTGGTGTCATATGGTTATGTGAAAAAGATTCTTAACTACTGGATTGGCATATGCTGTCCCTCCTCCTCACCCCACCCCCAGCATTTGAACGGCAATTTTTTAATAAGAAAAATGTAGCTCTATTGTTCACATGTGAATCTTTCCTTCTATATTCCAAGTTCCACACTGAGTAACAACACAGCCAAAACCTCTGAAATTCGGGTGGCAAAGTTGTACTTTGAAAGACAAACACAGGCTGCCCTTTATTATTGTTGGAAAATGCATGATAATATAGAAAACCACAGCAGGACAAATTCTCCTTTCATAGGCATATACAAAACTTTCATTGACGTCAAAAGGTTTTCTAGCATTATATATCTAATGGAAAAAATATGGCCCATTGTGTCAGCTACACTGGACTGAAATTCAGACTGACTTAGACCTCAGGATGTGAAAGGCTCACATCCCAATGCAATTGTCACCTTTTTTAATGACTCATTTCTGTATCCTTAGTAGATAATTTCACCTGTGTGCTGCTATGTTTATATTAGATGTAAACCACATGCTATAAAATGAAATTTAAATGTAATACAAACTAAAAATCACAAATTTTATATTTGTGAATTTCTGTTGTGGATGAAAAAACAAAATTCTGTGCACCTGAATTCCTTTAAACATATAGTTTTCCTCCAGATTTCCATTGACTTGCTCATTCCAAATTTACTTTTGCAAATCTTATTTTTGAGCATAATTTTGTCCCGACTATGAGCTTAGCATGCTTATAGCATGCTATTTTTCCATCAGTATAAAGATGCAGTCAGATAAAAGCTATCAACTCTCCCTACAAACCTTGCCTTTTATCACGCTAAACAAATGTTCACATTACAATCCATAGATGCCTGAGCATTCATAAGATGTTTTTAACCATTCTCCGGAAGGTGGCTTTAGGTAGGCACCATTCACAGGCTAAGGAATCTGCTTCTCTATTGAAAATATATCTGCACAGTGTGAAGGAGATGAATTATCATTGTGTTAAAGTGTCAGAGATACTATTCTGTTTGCTCTATCCACTATTTGGATCAGAAAGCTAAACTTTTTACTTTAGGTAGGGATTACATGAACAGCTATGCATATCAAATTTCCCTTGCGTGTCTACTCAATATCCATGAAAGGGGAAAAAAGAATTGTTTTTTGGGGGTTATTGACATAGAGTTGTGGGGAGAAATATTGGTTTTGAGTTGGAAGGTTTTTTGGTTGCTTTGTTTGGAATTTGATGTTTTCCTTTATTTATTTATTTATTTATTTATTTATTTATTTATTTATTTATTTATTAGTATTCTTTCTTTAAAGAAAAAATATCTATTGTGTAATTAGTGCCATTAAGTTCTGTCAGGACATTGGTCAGCTCTCTAAAAAAATATCTCCCATAGGAATCAGAGGAGCTGAAAGCAGAACATTAAGCACTCAGGGTACTAGTATGTGCCATCCACCATATTATATTTATTAGGCCCAACAGTGGGCCTAATGATTTACTGACTGGTTAGAACACCTCCTCTCACATTAAAGGCTCACCTCTCACACATTGAAGGCTGTAAAAGCCTTTCACTAAGGCCAAATTGCTAATTACTTGGAGATCTAGCAGAAACCAACTATAGACAGACCAGCTGGGATGAAATGCCTGCCAGAACAGCCAGACAGACCTGCTTTTTTGCCCAACTGGCTCGAACGATAATGACTGAGTTTGGCAAAACAGACAAAAGTCTATAAACTGCCACCAAGTTTAAAATGTCAGTAACCCAAAGATTGATGTCTCGATACGACAGGGTCAGAAATTGTGTAACCTACAGAATTTATAATTCTGCAGGATCTAGTAACAAACCTCTTGACCCAGAAATAGATATTTAACCAGGAATGAGAATAATAGGGTTTTAGGGTGTATTTAACTCTTAAAATTACCATATCCAACAGCAACACCTTAAGTTTGATTAATGAATACCCTTATGAACTGCTGATTAAATAGTTTATTTTTTAAACCACCTCTAAATCCACATCATACTTGAGAATTTATACCCCTTTGCCTCCAGAAAACCATTGTTCATTTTAGATTTATTAATCTAAATTTAATATTTATTTCTTGATTAAAAAATAAAACAAAGCAAAAAATAAACCTACTACTTACTGCCATAAGCAATATGTCATTATATGAGAGCTTTAAATTTCAAAGCAGCATAAGAAAATTTATATTAAGAAACAAAACATTTCCGTGTAGCTATAAAATTTAATTTAATTAAAATCCTGAAATATCTCTTTGTGTAAATAAAACTAGCCAAAAGAAAGAAAAAAAGAAAGAAACAAAAAACAAAAAAAACCCCACATTTTCAGGAGATATGAAAAGAAAACAAGATTCATCTTTTAAAATAAGTTTAGACTAGAGGGTCTAACAACATTATCCACACAGATATGAGTTCTGTATTGTTTTAGTTGTGCTCCCTAAAAAACCTAAGTTAGAGCGCAGTTATTTCCTCATGGGTCCAGGGTGCTGATTATTTGAATTAGTTGTAAAATCAGGGACTAAGCCTGGAAGTGATGATTTGCTCCAGATACAGATGTAGAGTATTCAAAGAAAGATAAGTAGAATGATTAGAAATTCAGATCTTTTCTCCGAGGGAATTTTAGAGAAAGTAATAACTGTGGTTTTTCTTACTTTCTACGTGCATATTGAACTTAGGAGAGTGCTAAATTTGTAATATAATTAATAACAATTTTCTTATAATAGAAATGTAACTTGACAAGGTAATTGAAACATTAGCAAAAAATCACATTAAATTTATGAGAAACTTAATGCATTTTTCTTAGAAGATGTAACTTTGAAGAATGAGTGAATTGCTCTGTATTTTTGTCCTTTCAGCTTGTACCATTACAAAAGTTGTTCTACATATCTGAAAGTCAGTAGTATCTGCTGAGAAGTTTTCTTGCAGTATGAGCAGCTATTCACCAGGAACAAGACTGAGATCATCAAACTTCCTTCCTAAAGCTGAAGCTAGTGTAAGCAAGGTTTTGGAACTAGAAGACATATATAGGATTTTAACTGGACAGTAAGAATATCACTTGCTAAGTAGTGCATTTTACGGAGGAAGAATGAAACAGTTTGTCCATGTAAAGGGTCAGCTTTAGAAAAAAAACAACAAAATTAAAAAACACATCATTTCTTCAGTAGCAGGAAAAGGACAAGTGGTTATTTAAAAAAAGCCACAAAGCTGCACATAGATCAGTAGGGTCATTTCCACAAATTCTGCCATTCCATTTAAGATTATTTGAGTGCTTTATTTGACCCAGAGGCCCCACTCATCATATGAATTTGCTCATCTGTTTAAAAAACAGAATGTCTACTAACCATTTTCCTGGGCTTTGATGTATTTTTTTCCAAAGTATTTATTTTAAATTGAGTGAGAATCAAGCTTAATGCATACAGTTCCATAACAGGATTCCTTGTAATGAGAGACATCTTTTAATGGAAAGTACTGCTCTATTAAATTAAAAACATACGAAGTATAAACCACATATATCAATATGTAAAAAATACAGCCCTTTCATTTATTCGTTTCACTAAGCAATGTGAAGATGCCTACCAAAATGAAACACATACACACCAAAGAGGTTATATCCCCACTAGTATAAAGATGGCTCTCAGAAAAAGGTGAAATACTAAAAAATCTGATCCCAGTTAAGCAGACAAACAAGGAATAATATCCATCTAATATTAATTTGGATCTCTAACAGCAATTATTTCAATCTCCCTTAAACTTATATTCCATGTTAAATGTAATAAAATCACAGAATCAATACAGAATAAAGCTGAGCACTTTGGGGTTTGATACTGCAAAATTTTAAGTTTTTTTAATTTGAAGTTTTTCAGTTTGTATTTATGAAATTCTAAGTGGCAAGTATCCCATCACATTTCAGTGCTAGCAGAGAAGTTATACATATTAGGAGCAAGAAATTAAAACTATTCCCACAATCTCTGAAATATGACTAAATTTTCTTTTAAAATGTTGGTCTTCTATTCTATACTGCACAAATTGTGATCAATGGATAACAACAGCTTAAAGAGACACAAAATGTCCAAAGGATCTTTAGCTTTAATTTACTTTCTAAGGATATTATACACAAGGGTATGGATCATGTCACAATCAGTATTTGAAAATATATTTTAGTCTCAATTAAAGAAAAAGGAAACTGAAGTGATAGACTTTTAAAATTACATTTTCAACAATGCATAAGATTATCGTTTAAAGGCAAGAAAAAAACTCACAAGCTCTTTTTCTTACTTTTTATTTTTACAGACATTTTGAAACACAAGAAACAGACCACACAATACAAAACACATCAGATCCAGAAAAAGTGTGCCACATTTCATTAAGCATAAGCTGTCTAAATTGCATGCTAAGAATAAAGTGTTATTGTCAAAGGGAAAGTTCAAAAGGAAAACACATAACCTCAAATTATATAAAGAATGTTTATAACCATAGTGGAAGATCACAGTCACAATAATTAATCTAAAAAATATTGCAGCCTAGTTTATTCCATACAGTGTTCTTCAAATGCATTATGTGTCAAACTTACTCTACAGTTCATAAAAGCCATCTGTCAACACTTTCATGATGACATTTTTCCTTTTACTCTGTTCAGAGACACAGGGACTCCAGAAACATGAAATTTCTTGGAAGCTACTGACTGAACACCATGTATTCTGTGACTTCTTTACCCATTGCTAAGTTTCAGATTTTACCTTTTAGTTCATTTTGTTCTCCTCAGTTTCTGCTGGCAACACTATATTATGTCCCTTCACTTATGCAAAGAAATATTATGTGACTGTCCAAGCTGCTTGTTCCTTGACATTCAGGTAAAAATCTGTCCTTTCTTCTGATATAAAATGGAAAAGAAATCACCATTTGGTCCTAAGTCCATCTGCTGTAAGATATTTTAAAAATAAAAATAACATTATTCCAAGAATAAAAGGGATACTAAATAAATTTTGCCTTAGTCTTCCATGGCAACCCATCTTCCCACACCTGTCAACTGGATGTAATGCAAGACAACAACTAAGGGAGCAAAGTCCCACTGTAAGTAAAGATCAGGTCCATGACTGCCTAAGAAACCTCAATATACATTAGTCTATGAAATCTGATGGAATTCATCTCAGAGTCCTGAGGGCATTCAGTGATGTAGTTTCCCTGCCATTCTCCATGATACCTGAAAAGTCATGGCAGTCACATGAAGTCGCAGGGGACTGGAAAAGGGTAAACATTTTACCCATCCTTATAAAGGGTAGAAAGGAGGACCCTGGGAACTATCACCCTGTCAGCCTCCCCTCTGTGCCTAAGAAGATCATGGAACAGATCCTTCTAGAAGCTGTGCTAAGGCACAGGGAGGGCAGGGAAGTGATCAGAGATAGTCAGTGCGGTTCCACCAAGGGCAAGTCCTGACCAACCAACCCAGTGGTCTGTGATGGATTTACAACATTTGTGAACAGTTACTGATGTCATTTACATGGAAGAGTTACAGATGTCATTTATCTGGACTTCTGTAAAGCCTTTGACAGAGTCCCAGAACATCCTGTTCTCTAAATTGGAAAGAGATGGATTTGATAGATGGAACATTCAGTGAATATGTGGTTTAGACAATTTTATCCAGAGTGTAGAGGTCAATGACTCAGTATCTCAAAGGACACTGGTGACAAAGGGTGTCCCTCAAGTGTCTATACTGGGACCAGTACTGTTTGAAGACTTCATCATTGACATAGGCAAAGAGATCAAGTGCGCCCTCAGCAAATTTGCTGATGACACCAAGCTGAGTGGTGCTGTTGACACTCCAGAAGAACAGGATGCCATCCAGAGGGACCTGGACAAGCTTGACAACTGGGCCCAAGGGAATCTCATGAGATTTAACAAGGCCAAGTGCAAGGTGCTGCACATGGGTCAGGGCAACCCCTGGTACCAACACAGGCTGGGGATGAAGAGATTACATGAAGTCCTGCTGACAAGGACTTAGGGGTGCTGGTGGACAAAAAGCTTGACATGACCTGACAATGTGCACTTGTAGTTCAGAAAAGCAAACAAACCCTGGGCTGCATCCAAAGCAGCATGGCCAGCAGGGCAAGGGACAGGATTCTGCCCCTCTGCTCTGCTCTGGTGAGACCTCATCTGGAGTGCTGCATCCAGCTCTGGAGCTCCAGACACGAGAAAGACATCATGTTGCTAGAGTGAGTCCAGAGGAAGCCATGAAGATGATCAGAGGGCTAGAGCACATCTCTGATGAAGACAGACTGAGAGAGCTGGAACTGTTCAGCTGGAACGGTTTCAGAGAAGGGTCCAGGGAGACTTTATAGCAGGATTTCAGTACCCAGAAGGGGTCTACAGAGTGGAAGACAAACTTTTTACAAGAGCATGGAGTGATAGAGTAAGGGGGAAAGGCTTTACACTGAAAGGGTGTAAATTTAAATTAGCTGTAGCAAAGAACGTTTTTAAAATGTGTGTGGTGAGACAATGACAAAACTTGCCCAGAGACGTGATGGATGCACCATAGCTGGAAATATTCAAAGTCAGGTTGAATAAGGCTCTGAGCAACCTGATCTAGTAATAGATCTCCCTGCAGATGACCTTTGAAAGGTCCCTTCCAAGTATGCTATGATTCCATGAAATTTAGCCCTTTTTCCCCAAACATACCTCTGTAAGCCTCTAAACATGACTCATCAGATTTCAGGTAAACTTACTTCAAAATATCCCACAAAACAAAGCAATCAATAATTATAGAAGGAGAAGTTTCAGATATGCAAATGAGAACAGTGATTTAGAAAATGTTTGCAAAAAATAGGAAATCAGAAAAGCAGAACCAACAGTTTATGGGTGTATCTACTTTAGTGTTTTGTTCAGATTGGGAGTATGGTCTTGAAACAAATATTCTGCTTGTCTCCATTTATATTTTGGTTCAAATCATGGAGCACTCCTGGAACATGTGGATGAAAGAAGCCCAGAGGATGCAGTCCAATTGCCTGAATTAAAAAGACTATGAAATGCTGCAGTACAAACATCAGGTTCTCAATATGAATGATTTCACTCTAAATTTCTAGGTTCACACTGATTCCAGGACTGAAAATCCCTAGACCAAGAGCAACAAAACAAGATGTTTTCCACAGCTCTTTATGGAAAAGCCCTGTTCCAATGAAAACAAAAAGCTTCAGCCACTTTTTTTTTTTTTTTTTTTTTAATTTTTATTTCTGGGAATGATGAGTGAGCACAATAAACAAATGAAATATGTAATTCCTTCACAATAAAGGTTATATACGTAGCGTCCATCATATCTACTGAAAACTTGTCACACAGAAAGTTTACCAAGACACACCAGATGCCCTACACACAGTTTTTTTTAGGAACTCCTCACAAAATAGGCATAACTAATGAGTTAATGAAGAGACACACGGAAGAGTAGTAGTTGAATTGCATGAAGAAACAGTAAAAGAACAAAGGAATCTGAATGCACAACAGTTTTTAAGAAGTTTAGGGTGTCTGAACTTCAGGGACAAGAGTAAAAGACAATGAAAAATGAACTTATAAATGTTTTTGTTCTCAAAAGAAATACAGTCCTGGTATTGATATTGATAGCTGCAGAAACTGGAAATTAACAGACTTTTTGAAAGAAAAACAAATGGCAAGTAAGCAAATGATTCACAATAAAAGGACAAATTAAAAACATCCTTTACTTGATAGCGTGTATTGCAGTTGATGACATTAACTAGCCACAACATGTAAAAGAGAGCAAACTTAAAACATTTATTGGAATTACTATTGCTTTTTAGTGCTCTTTTACAAACTTGTTTATCTTTTTTCTTACATTCTGCTGCAACGTGAAAACCAGTGTTACTGTTTCTGGCTATTAATTTATTCAGATGTAAAAGATTTGGGGGATATCCTCCCTTATTAGATTTACTGAAAAAGAAGATATATTTAAAGAACTAATTCATTGTACTATTTTTCAGATCTTGAAAAAGCTGAGTTCATTATCCACACAAAAAGTCACAATATTTCAATCCCTAGGTATCTTGTATGCACTTTAGACTTACTTATATGATTGGGCTTGCTGCTGTATATGTAAATGTCTGAAAGTGCATACTACTTGATAACAAATCATTTGAGAGCCTCCAGCTGAAGGCTCAGTTTTAGGGTCAGTGTTCTTTAATGGTTTTACAAATTACATGGATGCAGGAATTAAATACACATTAAGAAAGTTTGTCAATGATACAAAGATGAGAGGAACTTTGGACTTCTTTCAGGGTACAGAGGCCTTGCAGAGAGATTTGGATAGAGTAGAGGGCTGGGCAATCCTGAACTGTATGCATTTTATTAGGTGCAGGATTCTCTACCTGGAATGGAGTAATCCTGGTAACACTTGCTAATTGGGAAAGGAGAGGCTGGAGAGCAGCCCTAAAGAAAGACCTCTGAGGTTTTGGGTTGACAGGAAGTTGAATATGAGTCAGCCGTGCCCTCACAGCCAGGAGGGTCAACCATGTCCTGGGGTGCATCAGGCACAGCACTGCCGGAGAGTTGATGGAGGGGATTGTCCCTTTCTATTCTGTGCTGGATCTCCCTTACTGTGAGTTCTGTGTGCAGTTTTGAGTGCTGCAATATAAGACAGATGTCAAGTATTAGAATGTGTCCAGAGGACGGTGATGAAGATGCTGAAAGGCCTCAAGAGAAGGAATTCTACATAGCAACTGAGGTTACTTGGGTTGTTCAGCTTGAAGGAGTAGTCTGAGAAGGCTGTCAGAGTTCAAGGAGCATCTGGGTACTGCTATATGATTTTGTTTTAGTTTGCTGTCTTTAGAGAGGAGCAGAGAATTGGATTTGATGATACCTTATCGGTCTTTATGCAATGAAGACCAATACTTCAGCAAAACACTTCCACAACCTAATAGTTAAACTAACAAACAGGAAATTAGTTAGTTTAGTTACAGGAAATTCTAAAATTGGAAGAGTTCAACCTATTTGCTTTCTAAATCACCTCACCTTTGTGAAGGTCACAAAGAACAGTCAAAGATATTTGGGTATATGACAAAGTTTTATGTCCAAAATCATTGTGGAGCTAAGGCATAATGTTTCCCATTTCTTTTTGAGATGGGCAAGTGGCCTATTAAATTTCATGGCAAGAACAACCAAACACAATATTTGAAAAAGTTTTGAAATAAAGTGATGGTAGAGGAAAAAATTAATCGTAGCACTTTGTCTGAATAGAGCTGGCAGAATTTAACAAGTGTAGCAAAACCCATATATTATTTTTATAGCAGAAAGTTGGATACTTTTGAAAGAAGAATTTTCAGTACTATTACATATTTAGATTGATTTAAAGCTTTGATTTTGACTGCAGTTTTCCAAACAAGATGGTTCGAATTAAAACTCTCGTCTGTGTTCTTATTTCACACAGATTTCTAACAACTGTTCAAATAGCTTAGATGTCCTAAATATCTTTACTTAAATAGATTTTAAAAAATATGATTTTTTTTTTAAAAGAAGTACAACTATTTATTTTATCAGAAAAAAAAAAATCAACAATTCTGCTACAATTATGAAACTGTAGATAATGTAGCCTTACATCCTTTTTCAAAAACCCCCTCAGATGGTTTTGGGGGTCTTTTGATAATCATTGGTCATTTGTTTTTCTAACCCCAAGTTCTGTGTTATATATGTTGTACACTATTTTAACAAAAATCCCTGTGTGAGATGGAAAGTAAGGTAAATAGGAAATGAGAATTAGCTTCTGGGTTATTAGTTTCTCCTTTGAGGTCTAAACTATCTATTGTCATCTAGAAGTAAGCAAAATGACTAATCATGAGTCCTTGAGCTTAACCATGTATGCTTAACTGAGATGGAAGTTGTGCATCTCATTTAGTGTACTAGCCCACTCAGGTTAGTGTAACTCACAGCCCACACTTCAGTATACTGAAAATGTTATGTCCATTGTGATGCCCATTGGAACATCACGTTTAGAAAACTACCCTGTTGCCTCTTAGAGACCTCAGGAAATCTTCATGAGCCCTACTAGTACATACCAAGCAATTGCAACTGTCTCTTAGTTTTTCATTAGCTTGACAAATATGTCAGTTGCTGAGCTCTTGTCCTACACTTGTCTCTCCATCAAAATGCCTCAAAGAGGCATGTTACATCACTCAAGATCCAAGGACTTCACCCAAGGTACAAGGACTTACAGTTTCTTATACACTTTTGTCAGTCACCATTCAATCTTGGCCTCTGTTGCATCTGTCAGGAAAGCTGGAAAGTAAGCTGTGGGCTTCCTCCTTAAGAATAAGAAATTTCATAGTTCACTCATATGCCCTATCTAGCATTCACTAGAGAGAAGTGACTTCGGGTGGGTACCACTACTGACTGTCACTATGACTGACCCATGAGTGAATAAGTCCATACCCTACTAATATAAAGCTCTCAGTCCATCATCTTTCTCTGATCTGCATTACAATATGTGCTGTTTTCTTAGAAGTGTGAGGGAATAAAGTAAAAAGAAAACATCAACAAGTGGACTGTGTCAGATTTTCCAAATTGTGGTACCTCATAACTGTACGCACATAGAAATTTGTGATACATTACCTACTCACCTTTCCCTAAGAATATAAATTTTTCACATATTTATTACTCCTTCTGTTCCCCATTTGGAAATAAAAGTTTAAGAATTATAATAGACAGGCTTTGAAAGCCAAACACTTACCTCTGCCACATGAAAAAATTTACTTTCCAAGGCATTCCTTGACAATGAAATCCAGATCTTAACATTCTCTAGCAAAAACACAGCCAGGCTCAGAAAGAGTAGAGGTCAGGGGAGGGCAAAATTTGGCAGCATCAGGCTTGCTTAAGTTCCTAGAAGTGTTTCACTAATAAGGAAACAGTCAAAACTTCAGCAGTTAAAATTTCTCAGAAATATAATTAAGTTCTACATCAGTAGTGATTTGTAACAATAAAGAATCCAAATAAATCCATTTAGAAATAAAACATTTGGAAAGTTTTTTTGTTCCACATTCCAGCAGAAATTCAAATCTTAGTAATATGTTATGTCTCAGAAACTTAATGGTTCCACAATGACAAAGAAGATGCCATAATGTCACAGGAAATTTAATGATCAGCTGTTTCAAGGTAAACAGTAATGCTTATGTGGGTTCTGTAAGTGAAAAACTCCAAATTATACTCAGGTGTCATGGACAAAATAACTGGGCTTTAAGCTTCTTATGCATTATCCCAGAGAACAGTCTCCTGTAAGCCAGCACATAAGACAGCGGATAACAAAAATATCACTGTTGTAAAAAAAAAAAAGTGTGGATCTGTGAGAGGTAGTGGCTACAGAATAAAGAGGAATGCAGTGGAGAATCCCTCAGCTCTATCCTTATCTCATCCTCCTTTATCTGTTGTATTTTGTTGTACAAAAAGCCTTGCATAGAGCCGAGTTGTCATTCTGAAACCACACATTCATAATACATACTAGACCAAAGGGCATGTTACTCTTTTATCAGTGGATTCTCTGTAGCCCATCTGGATGCAAAAGTTCTGGGGAAAGATCATTCAATAGGGATAAATTCTTTAACAAAATAAAAGTTCCAGTTTCTTTGGGAATTCTACATAATGTAAGTTGGATGTTAGGAAGAAGATCTTCACAGAAAAGGTGACTGGGCATTGGAATGGGCTGCCCAGGGTGGTGGTGTAGTCACTGTCCCTGGAGGTGTTTAAGAAAAGACTGGATGTGGCACTCAGTGCCATGATCTAGTGGACAAGATGCTGTTGTTGAGTCATAAGTTGGATTTGGTGACCTCAGAGATCTTTTCCCACTTAATTGATTCTGTGATTCTATGATAATCCTTCTATCTCAGATTACTAAGAAGTGAAAGGTTTGTCCATGGCTGAGGCTGAAGTCAAGGAGTGTAATTGAAACACCTTACCATAGTAAGGTGTTTATCTTACTATGTAAGGTATAGTAATGGTAAATATATCAATTTTTCATTGTAAAGGGTCCTTTTCTCTGGTCATAATCTAAGAAAGCAGAGCCTTCTCATATCTCAGGCATCTAACAAATAACACAGTCCACTTCTTGGCACACATGCTCACACACACAACTTTCTGCAAGCCTAGAAATTCAGCCCCCTAAAACACAAGTTAAAATTTAGCCTTGTTGTTACCAGGCTTGCAGAGAAAGGGGACATCTTATCCTTTCTTGACTAATGTTCAAACTGGCAACACTACCCTAATGTTACTGAAAATCAGTACTTCCTCCTTCAGCCCTCTACCACAAAGAATCTGTTTATCTCCTATCCCTATGTCAGTTTCTCAGAGTCACTTTCTCCTTTTTACTTTCTAGCACATTCTTTTTTTTCTCACAACTTTTCTACTTAAGTCATAACTGTTTCCATAAAGCATCATAATTATTCTTCCCTGTTCAATGAAAACAGATTATGAAGTTGATTATAACATAAACAGCAGATATTCAGCCAATGCCTTCTGTTGAACGAGTCCAGAAAAACCTACATTTAGTTTATCTTTTCAAATCAGAAAAAGTCAAGATTTCAGGCTCTTGCTTCTTACTACTCCAGGGATGTGTCATCACATCTCTGACAGCTTCAAAGTACCATCCAGTTAGAGGAAGAAACAGAGAGGAAAGCCACAAATGTTGTATTAATACACTCCTTGTAGTCTATTCTTCCCCTCATCTCTTGTTGTCATCTAAACAGATCTAATATTAATTCTTGTTTGTTATCAAATTTTTGATTAGTAACATACCCACAAAGCAATGTTGCCTTTTTAATCTTTCATCAAAACAAAAAATTAATTTCTGAGCAATTGAACAAACACAGCTAGAGAGCAGAGATTCCTTTAAGGTCTGCACTGACAATGGCCAACCCCTCACTTGATATGGGCTTATAAAAAATAGATCTCTCTTTACCTTCCTCAAAACTTCAGGCAAAAAAACTTATCTTAAAGTATCTCATGTCCAGTAAGATCCAAGAACAATTGAATAATTAGGTCCAAGAGAATAATCTGCAGTCATTTAAGGTACAATTACAGTGATACTGCATACTTTCCTTGCTAAGACCACAGAATATTGGATTGTCCATTGTGGGTGGGTTTTTACAAGGATGCTACCAATCATGGGCTAATGATTGTATCAAAAATTGGCTTTGTTTCAAATTAGACATCACTGGGCCTCCTAGAATAGGCAAAACCTAACTCGAGACAATGATTTATTCAGAAAGAAATCATAGTTTTTGTAAAAAAAAAAAAATCTACCCACAAAAGAAGAAGAACCTTGAGGATAGTCACTAGCTTATTCTACTAGGCTTCATTGAAACAAAATCTGCTTCTTACAGGTCATTGGGTGTTTCGTTGCTTCTTTCAGTTTTTTTTCTTAAAATTAGTATTTTTTGACATACGCATTTTA
Organism: Promerops cafer; assembly: GCA_013398275.1. Classification (NCBI taxonomy): domain Eukaryota; kingdom Metazoa; phylum Chordata; class Aves; order Passeriformes; family Nectariniidae; genus Promerops; species Promerops cafer. The sequence goes on along the minus strand of VZSE01004327.1, from coordinate 532,614 downwards.
TACACTCAGAATATGGAACCATTGCTTAGACAAATATTGGCAAACACAGCTGCTGTTGTTAAAATCTCAGGAAAAATAAACAGGGATCAGCATGGTGTAGGATGTAGTGCAGGTGAAAGTAATGCTGCAATATCCTGCTCCCCTAAAAGGGTATGCAGCTTCAGAGGGGAACATACACATTCAGAAGTGGGGTGTTATGAGAGACTGTGAGGATTGGTGTCTGGAAAGATGTGGTGTGTGTGAGGGCAGGGGCAGGTCGGGCCTTGCCCTGCTGAGGCGAGGCCCTGCCCGCACAGCCCAGCCCCGGCCTGTGTCCCAGCCCCCGGTGGAGCCAGTCCCTGGCACGCCAGAGGCCGCGCTCCACACCCAGCCCTGGAGCCCCAGTCCGGCCCTGCGGTGGCCGAGGGACCGCAAGTCCCACCTGGGGGAAGGGCCCGGGAAGGCCAGAGGGTATTCAAACCAAAGCCTGCGGCAAGCACACGTCCTGACCCTACCTGCTCCTGGAAATTCTATCAGCTGAACACCACTGGAACCAGGACTGGTAGCTGCATGTTTGTTCTTTTCTACATCTTTTCTGTCTTCATCTCTTTCTGCTTCTTCTTCTAACTCCCTCTTGCTGGAGTTTTGAGTAACTTAAAATCAGATGAATTTGGAGTTTGCAAGTTAAATAGGCTAAATTAGTGCTTTGTAAAATGTTCTTTGTTGCTTGAAAGCTGCTCTAAATTTTTGGCTAAGTTCTCTGATTTTCTGAATTGGCCGGTAAGGTGTTATGTTGTTTTGCCTTCTTGAGAATCTCTTGTCAGTATTTCTCCCTTGGATCTGTCAGGGTACATAAAAAACTGTAAGCTTTTCTAATGGTCTCATCAGACGAGTTTTTGGGACCTTAGGGATGCAACTGCAATCCCCAAAGATTGTGTGACAAGGGGGATATGCATGTGACCATGTTGGTTTCTGCATATGTGACTCTGTGTATCTGCATATGAATGTTATTTTATTTGTCTGGTATTATAGTTCATCTGTTATGTTATTGCTATTGATCCTGAATGTTATTTTATTTGTCTGATATTATAGTTCATCTCTTATGTTATTGCTATTGATCCTGAATGTTATTTTATTTGTCTGATATTATAGTTCATCTCTCATAAATTAATGAAGTGCTTTGATCCTCATTTTGCTTTAAACTCTGTAAACTAAGTAGCATTTTCCTGTTACAAGCTATTCCAGTGAATGTTATTCTCAGCAATTGTCAGCAGCAGATTTGGCCTTATTCTCATGAATCATTGTCATATGCATAATTTTTGAAAGATTCTGAAACTTAAATTCTTCTCTATCCTACCCTGCATCCCAACCTGAGTAGTCCTGTTTTTCTAAGAGAAGATGAATTTTGTGCAGTTTGTTCCAAATCTATTCCCTTCAGTTTTGTCGTTTGAATCAATGATGTTGGAGATAGATAACTAATCTCCTCTTCAAAAGCTGCATTTTGCCATTAGCTTTATTTCCACCTAACCATACCTCTTTTGATGGATTTGCATAAAATTGAGGTGAGAGCAGAATAAAGCATAGGAAGGTGAAGCAGAGTAATTGAGAGAAGTTTCTTGACCAGGCATGAGAAACATGTGATAATGGTGGATGATTATGATTAGAATTGTTGCTAACACAGTATCTAAGTATTACCAATGCAGAGTATGATTAACAACTCTATAATCTATTTCTACGGATTGTAGTATAATCAGATCTTGATTATGAGACATCCCCTTGCTTTCTAAACTTGGAGGAGGCTAGGCGTGGCTAGGTCTTCTTCATCTCAGATTTGGTCAATGGTCTATGTCTAAAGAATTTTAAGTAGGTCGGGCTAGAAATGTACAGTTTTACTTTTTTTTTTTGCCTTACAGAAATCATAAATGTGAAGCAACAAATTACTTATATAGTTTCTTTAAGATATTATCTCCATATTTGACTGGATCTTAGCTCTTTCACTCAGCCATCCAAAAAAGTGTTCCCAGTCTTCAGCAGTGACCTGCAGGCATCCCTGTGAGGAAGGGGCAGGGGAGAGGGAGAAGAGGATCTGCACCCAGAAGCTGCCTGCAACCCTGAAAGACCAGTTTGCCCAGTTGGTCCAGTCTCCAACAGTCTTTTATATCCTTTTGCAGGCCGATATGCACCTATAGTCAGTAGCTAATATCCCTGTTCCCCCATTTCTGGAATTCATTTATTATGTGACCAAACATCTCCTCCTGCAATACTGACCTGGTGTTCTTTAACTTAGGACAGCTCATAATGCCCATCTGAGACAGCTGATTGGGAGAGGGGGTGTGTGTTTGGTGAGAAGGAGGAGGAATGCAAGGTCCTGGCTGTTTTTCATCACCATCATCAAAGGGAAGAGGGCCAGAGATTAAAGGGAGAGAGGCAAAAACCATAATATATGTTAAAATCACAAATTTTAGACTCAAGATTTACACATCTTCACTCAGACAACCAATTTTCCTTGACAGAATTGACAAACTCTCCAGACAATATTCACTGCTGAGCAGCATCAGTGTCTTCACTTCAGGAAACACGTTCTCTTTCCCATGCTTGAGGATCATGACATCCAACCTTTTGAAGAACAGGAATTTTTGTAATATGTGTCAGTACAAATATTCAAAAAATTTTAAAAATTGAGTTAAACTCTTCTCCTGTATAAAGCCTATTTGCAGTCCATTTTCTTAAACCTACTGAACATAAAGAACACTGACAGCTCTTGGACCAGGCACCTAAGGCACACCTACACTAGCTTTCTTGTTAGCCTTTTAATCCTCCTTTAAAGCAACTGTTGATTTCACTGTTTTTTTACAAGAGGGAAGTTAGGCATTTTAACCGCATCTCTCATAAAGAAGCAACATGAAGTATAAGGTTACACAAGGTAGTTTGCTTAAAATAGAAATTTATATTTCTATGATATAAATATTCTGAGGTTTGGAGACACAAAAGTTTCTGAGATGAAATAAAAATAGTTTTGATTGACAGCATAACAAATGTTTTTCTCTTTAACTAACTAAAATCAAACAAAAAGTCCACAATGCCAGATAAATAAAGGAATTGGTCTTGGTCTTGAAGCGTGGCAGGATTTGAATCACTCCTCACAAAACCAATGTTCTGTAAATTTATACATAATGTTCCAATATGACTTTATCACCTTAGGTTATATTAATCTCTCTGTTAAAATTTTTTCTCCAGATTCAGACTGCTAAATTCCTCAAGTTAAAGCTTAATCCATTAGTTAATACTCAAACACAGAATGGTACTGCAGGACAGAAAATTTTGGCTCCATTTCTGTCTTTTTTTCTTAGGTAGGCCAGCTAGTCTGTAACTCATATTGTGTTTTCTGTTTTAGCAGCATCTTAAATTGGCAGATCTTGAAGACTGTGCTGTCATGTAAGGTTTTCAGTGGTACATATGTTTCTAATGTACAGTACATAATTTAATGACAAGACACTTCAGTTGTTAAAAATGTCTGGAGCAAGATGTCTTTAAATAGTAGGCACTTTCTTGGTACATTAATTTTCTCACACTCAGAAGCAGAAAATGGAATAGTAGCTGTCATTTAGTGCAAAGCTCTGTTTACTTTTAAAAGCTATTTACAGCTTAAATGTCTTGTTCAAACTGATTAGCTATAGTAGGATTTAAAACTTTTATAAGACCTATTTATTAGAGTTAATATGTTTTGCCTCAGACAAATCAGGAAATCTGTCCCATCAGCATTAGGACAAGAGTTAAGGTTTGGTTTTGTTTTTTTTCTGGCTACACCTGGTAAATATAAGTCAGTGGGATTTTGAGAACAACTGATATGAAAAACATAAAACCCTAACCTACAAGTAACGCAGTGGCTGTGGCATTTGCATTTAATCCCTTCCCTTCACATTTACAAACAGAGAGATCTAGAACAGCTTCCCAACACAATACCTAAACAGTCACAAACCCATATCCTCATCTATAATTCATCTTGGCTAATAATATGCTTACTGACTGACATGATATCCAACAAGCCTTTCACAATGTGGAAGATCTAATTACAGAGGCCACAGCATTGTTATTCCACAACTAAAAGACTGTTTGAGAAACATTCCAAACATGCAGAGACATATATAAATAATAATAAAAAAATCCCAGATTTAATGTAAATGTAGAATAAATCCCCCTTCCGAGACAAAGATGAAGGATGTAGAAATTCAGGGGAGAGAGGTTTTTTTACTATTCCGTTCTCAGACTATACTGATCATTAAAATGGTGTATCAAATGCCATGGTCTTCCTTGGCAATATTACCTCTCAAACAACATTTTGCTCCTGTTTTGTCCTTTTTTTTCATGCAATCCAGGCAAGTTTGTCTGCATCACTAAAAGTCCCTGATTTCCTTGAAGCTGAGATGACTAATTGGTGTGACTAGAAAAAAAGTGGGAGATCTGATTGGGTTTTTTCTGTGTCTTTAAATGCATGTTGTCCTTCTGCCAATCAATTTCTACATTACTGTGAAAATTGAGCTTACTGGCTCTCAAATTGAGTTAGAAAATAATGCGTTTCAGGAATGGCTTTTTAGCACAGGATTGTAAATGCAGTAGACTATTATCTTTCCTCGCATTTTACACCTGAGGTTGCAGAAAAGAGTTATTTCCTCTTATATACACAGAATTCTCCATTTTTAGTTGACACTACCTCCTATATCCCTGTACTGGGAAGATCTGTTGATTTACCTGATACTAGAAAGAAAGTACAGGCATCTTATCACCTAATTTATTGTTGCTTATTATTGTGTTATGACTGTCAACAGCATTAGCGTACCATCCACACAGTTTGGTGGATGAGAACAGGATCATTTGCACTGTCAGTCGTGCCACTGAGTCAGAGTTTCTGTGGGCCTCTGCCTTGCAGCAGGCAGCACTGAACAATAGCTAGTCCCTTACGCACTGAACTCAGCTGGTGCAAGAGTAGACTTCTGTAGCTTTTCTCACAACAGAGCACCCAGCGCACTTCTCACAACCTGCATCAGGCACATTCAACACCTTTGGTGACCAAAAAAGTTTGCCCACGTGGATCTTTGCATGTTTTCTCTATTGTTTGTAACTGAATTATCAAAAGCTGTTTTGTGGCACGCAGAGTCCCAGACTTGAGCAAGTTTCCTCTTTCACTTTTGAGTTATTTTGGAAGTTACATTTTTCATTAAACAAGCAAAAAGTAAAACTGAAAGCACATCTTTTTCTTTCCCTTTATGTGGTGTATATCTAAAAGGCAAATGGAGACATTCCTTTCAGGAACATGGGCCAAATTCAAAATGTTTTAGTCCTATGTAGAACTAATACTCTTTTTTAGTCCTAGAAAAATAAACAAACTTTTCAGGGTACTGAGTGTCAACAGTTAGAAAACCAAATACTTTCTGTAAGCAAAACTGAAATTATATAAATCTGAGCCCAGTTTATTGTTTTCCTCAAAAAATGATGCTTAGCTGTGGATGCCAAAGGATTTGCCAAAACTATAAGCATACTTAGGCCTGGTTTGTTAATAATCTTTAAAAAGCTTTTAGTGGATGTGGGCAGATTCGCTATCTGTTCACATGTAGGAAAACATGAAAACTGAGTTAGCTTTTTGGGTTGAAATGAAGCAATCAAGACACTGATTAATGGCTTTTGTTGTTTGGGTCAGCAGAAATGTAATGAAAACACAGTAAAACAACACAAGCAGGAACAGACAGAGACGACAGACTGTAAAGGAAGTGCACCTTACTCCTACCTTTAACTATATCCCATTTCCAATCTGAACAGTAGTGTTGGAAGAGAAGATGCTTGAGAGGTAAAGAAGAAAGACTAGGACTTAGACTTCAGTGACTTGCACTCTAATGATCACTTGCTACTTTGTGCACCCTTACCTTGCATTAGTGCAATTCTTTAGCTTAATTTATGCTGCAAATACATTTTAAGCGACACACCAGTACACCCACATATTGGAACTAAAACTGATGATGCCATGTTCAGCCAGCCTTCCAGCATATGAGAGGCTATAGATTTTGACCAGCTACTTCATTCCAGTCAGAGTATTATTTTATCAATTATTACTGGCTGGTCTTAAGAAACTTGTCAGAATGACACTGGACATGCTCACACAGGAATATTACTTGCTCTAATTTATGAACACATCAAATGGGAAGCAGAAGTTCTGGGTACAGGATGCTTGCAATTGGTTAAGCATTTTCTTAACTTGAACGAAGATTAAGATGCTGTGACAGTTCAGAAAAGTACAGTGTCAGTTCGGATCCACCTGTCCTGACTCATGTTACCAGTTTGATTACGCTCATTTTTCTCATATCATGTATGTTACCTTTGATCTAGGGTTATTTTGCATTGGCCTGTGACATAAACTTAATTTAAAATAGTGTTTTGTATCTGACTGAGATTTATCAAGTGTCAGCCCAGTTCTGTGTTTTGTCACTAGACATGAGTGGAAATAACATGAGGAAAACTTTACAATGTCTCTGCCTTTCATCTAGAAAAATTACTGTTTTGGTAATTTTCCATTTTTTTATCTAAAGATAAATGTTTTAGTTTAACTTGGGCTTGATTTCAATCAGTGAGTGTGTGTTTAATTTTTGAGTTCCCAAAGTGGTGGTCTTTGATCTAAGACATCAGTTAGATTATATATGTGGAACTTCTTAACTTAAGGGAAGGGATGTTCGAATCCTCCCACTAGTCTGGCATTCATTCAGGCACCTGAAAAGAAATTATTCAGATACAAAGGAATTACCATGTGAATAGTGTTTCCACACAGTTTCTGCATATGCTGTCCTGCATTTTTATCAAGACTGCAAACATAAACCAGCGTGAGAAAGCAGGTGCTATTTTCCTCCGTCTTTTGAGCATAAGTCTTTCCCAGCAGTAAGCTCCATGTGCTAACGGCCACAGCAAGGCACTCTAAAACCAGAATTTTTTTACTTTTTTTTTTTTTTTTAAGGTCTGGGGCTTTTGATCCAGTTTTAATTAAGGGGCAGAACTTTTAAATGAGACATATTTTTTAGAGTATTTGAGGTGACTGCGGTGTAGAAGGAAGAATCTAAAAACTTTCTAAACTATTTAGAGTTTCAGTTTCTCTTCACAGATTTTTAATTTGCACAGGATGTAGAAATGAAATGCCTTTTAAATTATTTCTGACTTTCAGTAACTTATCCATATTGACTTATCTGTGTTTCAAGGTCATCTGTACTATGAAAAACAAAGAAAATATTTTCTTCCTCATATAAGTCAAAAAGTGTAATAGAAACTATTTAATTGTGGTTAATAAAAATTACCATTATTACTAAAACAAGCATTGATTTGCAAATAATCCACTCTTTTCTATGGAATTACTGAAGGATAATTAAGTTACATAATCAACACAGGGCATAGTATGTCTGTTGCGCAGGGCATACACCTAAATATTATAGGTCATTCAGCTAAACAAAAAAACAAAAAGGAAACCAAACAAATAAAAAGAACAGAAAGAAAAGGGACAAAAAAAAAACAGTGAGAGAAAACCCCATGGAAATGTTTTTTAAAAAACCCCACAAATAAAAGAAACCTGTAAACTTTTGGGGGAAAAATTTGTCACATAAGAGTGTGGGAAAAAAAAGTAAGACTAATACCAAAAATAAGGGAAAATGAGAAACTACTGGTAAAGTTAAAAAAGTTAAAAGTTAAAAAGGGAATGCTAAAAGCATTTCTTTACACACTGTGAATTGAAGATAAATGTAGACAGGAGAGAAACAAAAGGCAAAACAAGGATGTCCAGTGATACGCATAGGATCAAAAGAAAGAACAATAAGAGTTCCTAATGCCTATACATAGTAAGATACTTCATTGTGCTACAATAATTTAGATTTCATGGATCTGGAAAAAAAGATGTAAAATTCAGCATGTCAGGCAAATAAAATTTAATTTCTTATAACCTTACCTGGATTGTCTTTGCTTTCACCCATCACCAGTCATAATCAGTGTCAAATCATTAATACAAGCTGCAGTTTTTAGAAGTATTGCTCCACTATAAACATAAAATATGGTTGGAAGGAATGACATTTATCCTGTTGAAGTAACTTGGCTATTTCTTACATTCAGATACTGAAGACTCAAAGTTTAACCCAATTAGATTTGCAAGTGCTGGCATCACGGTGCTGAGCTAAATAAAGTCCTAATGAAGCTGGATATCCCTCAGGTATTCTCCCAATCATCATGTTTGGCAATGAAAAGAAAAGGTAAAGGTAAATACAGAAATTAACAACTAGTGAAAAGGTGTAGAAGTAATAACACGAGCAAAAAAAAGGAAAACAGTGTCTCGAATAAGCAAGGTTGTGTTGTATAGCATGTCATCAAGGAACCTATAATAGCTGACAGGTGCATACAATAAGGGAAAGGAATTTCAGTAGAAAGAACATAATTTTTTTTCAAATTTTAATTTGTTAAACTGTTGGGGGAAAGAATAGTTATGATCCATGTAGAACAAAGATCTGTATGCAGAAATAGGATACGTAAAGAGAATTTGTGCCTTAAACACTGTAGTTTCAAGCTCTTGGAACTGAATCCTCTGTGTTTGAATTGTCAGTTCAAGTAATTCAGTAATTGATGACCACAAATGTACATTTCCACTGCATATTACTTGTCAGACAGCAATCTAATTTCAGAATAGCTACAAAAAAACCCAAAAATTAAATGAGCTTAAAAAATTAATCAGTCAAAAGACATTCAAATAAGAGTTGTTATATTTTGTTAGCGCATACAACCACTGTTATCATATGTCTAGGGTGGTAACATACAAAGGAGAGAAGTTTATGACCACTAACTTTAGAATGACATGGCACAAAGAAAAAATGAAAATTGTTTCCATAACACTAACCCCTACTTAAATAAAAAAAAAAGATCACCATAACCTGAAAAACTTGCATGGATTAGTTTTTTCCAAAATTAAAGGGAAACCCCCACATTTTCCTGTTTTTAAACCAGTAGTGAAATGTAAATAGCACTTACTATCTCATCAGATAAACCAAAAAGGACTTTGAAAAACATGAGAAACCATTAAAGCCTTTAGTGTGTTCACTGAAAAAGGGGGAAACTGACGTTCGTGTAACTGCAATATCTTGCATAAAATTCTTGTCACAATGAGGGAACGAATCTTTATTCACCCTCATATAATGAAGGTGACTTGGCTTGAGCAAAAAACTAAGTATCTTTTTTTGAAACTTGAAATATTCCTGCAAAATTTAGATTTCTTTCAGATCGAAATCTGTTCATTCGTTATTCTCATGTTGAAGATCCTAATCAGCTCTGCATGTACATTGATTGCCAGTTAGTTTCAATAGCCATAGAATTGTACTTGAAACATTGTTACTCAGTAGGAGTATAATTGGTGAAATAAGAAAAATTAAAAGCTGGTAAATCAATTCAGTTGTAAAACCTCAAAAAGTAGGACCTGGGAAAGCTACACTGAAGCCAGTGATCAGATGGAATGTTTTATCACTTAAATGTGAAATGGCCATTAAGCAATTAAGGTCCATTGAGCCTGCCCTGTTCAATAAAACATTCATTCATGAGCTTAATTTTTTGTCTCAGAGGAATTGACATATATGATAAATATTTCTGGAATTTTAACATAAACAAGAACTAAACTCTGTTGACATGAACCTTTTAACATTGCATAATGCCATTATGGCTTTCCTATTGAAAATGTGATATTTGGGGTCTCAGGTTAAAAAAAAAAATATATAGAACCCCCAAAATATAAAACGGCAGTATTCAGAACATCACAGAATTTTCTATGGTTTTTTAATCCAGGCACATAAATTAGTTCATAGGCTTCATGGATATCATCTATATCCAAGAAATGCTGTTTTCAGATTTTCAAAAATCTGTTAGCTTGGAACAGAGGTGAGCAAATTTATTGATATGCATTGGCATTTTCTGCTCAAAATTGTCATACTTCCTTAACATTTAAACAATTTACATCAGCTAAAGATATGACGCAAAATAACCATTCATTATTTCTCTTAACTTGGGAGGGGGGGTGGGGTGGGAACCCACAGTAATTTCTACAGGGCAGCTGAGTTTCTGAAGAATTTCCAAAACCCATAGAAAGTAGCCTCTTCAGTCACTTTTTCTGAATGATTCCTTGCAGAGGCATGCAAGGTTTGTTGAGCTACTGAAGTATATTATGGGAAACTATTGTGTCACGTATTAAAAAAAATAAATTTAAAGAAGACAGAGAGTACATTAATGATTCAGAATTAGAACTTTTTATAAAACCAATATTAGAACCTCAGAATTTTAGCAATACACTTCTATACACAGTTCTGTAGCTCATTATTTTCTACACAAAGCCACTTTAAAACTTCTCATATGCTTCTAATATATCACTTAGCATTATGCAATTGCTACTTCCCCTTCAGTTTTAAGACAGTTAAATCTTTGAACTCTTAAGGCTATATTGTTGTGAGAATTTTTATAAAACCACAGGGAATGCAAACTATTTTTTGCTTACCAGGTCACAAGCATTTAAAAAAAGTGGGCTTGCTACAATTTCTTCAACTTAAAAATCTTTTAAGTTACTGATGGGTCAGGCGTAATCTTTGTTTTGCAAGTGCTCTTCTCAAATAAGGTAAAACTTAGGAACTTGCGTGGTATGTATATTTGCTACGAACTCTATTTGCTACCACCTCAATACAAAGTTCAGTGTGTGCTTTAGGGAGGAAAGAATGATATACATGGAAGAACAGTAGGCAAGAATTGTGAGGTTATTTTGCTTGCGTTTCACTCTGTAAAGAGTATTCAAAGCATTGACAAATGGAAACAACATTAGAAATAATAAAGTCTGCAGATATTTACCTATATAAAGCATCTGTGATGCACAGTGTGCACTTTTGTGTTTCATGTCAATGAATGTCAACATTTTGAAGTACCCTTTCTTTCTGTTTCTTGCCAGAGAAATAATAAAGTTCACAAGGTAAAAAAAAGAATGTCTGCATTATAAATTGCTTTTGATTACTGTTTAGATGAAAAAGGCAAAAAAGACGCTGCTGATGCTGGTATTTCACATACCTGTTGAAAATTGAATATTAAAGGTCATGTGATGGGAAAGGTGCATCATCAGTAAAGCACTGGCAAGGCACTGAGAAGAACAACTGAGAAAGAGCTGCTAAAGCTTTCTGATTACCAAAGCTTTACTTTGTGGACCTTCAGATTAAATTTTAGTACCTGCTGCTCATTAATGATGAATGAAAGAGAATTCAACCTTAGGCCTATTCTTTTTTGGTATTTCATCATCCAGAAATGATCACTCACTTTTGCTGAACTTTATCTCATATCCTGTTACATATGTCTGAATTTAAATTTGTAACTGCTTTTTGACTAAATAGTGCAAAGTAACAAATTCTTCATTCAGGTTTGTTTGATATAATGATATTTTAAAGCCAAATGAAGTCCAGAAGATGACCTTGGCACAATCTCTTAAAAGACCATCGAAGGCATGGAAATAGTCTAGGGAACTGCAATAATATAGAATGCAAAAGGCTGCAGGCATTGCATGGGATGAGGACAAGAAAATCAGGACCAAAAGCAGATGATGCATTTCAGATGAAATTTTTTCAAGTAATAGCTGAATACTGGCAAAAGGTTGAAGGATTCCTAAACATAACCATATTACACACTTTCAGATCAAAGAATATTGTTTCAGTGGTTGCAAAGAATTCAACATTTGCATTAGAGAACATTTGCAACTTAGGGGAAGCCTTGCTGTTTTAATACTTTGGTAATGCCAAAGATTTGCAAGCAATTAAACATGAAGGAAATACAGTACATTGATTATATACATAACATTTTTTATATTAGAAAGATGTTTCTCAACATAGACATCAAAAGAAAATATCAAAAGTTGCATTTAATCATTCTTTCAGGATCTTATTAGTGAAAAGTATTATAGTTACAGTTAGTTTTACATATTTTCTTAATACCATTTGTAAAATCTGTCAGTTTGAAACAGCATTTAAGCAAGTTATGCTCTATCTACTTTGTAAATATATTTAAAGAGAAAAGCAAATAACATCAAAGGTATCAATAGTGAAAAAATGGTAGTACTAATAATTTTAATGGATCACAAAATGGTTTTATTTGTATATTTTGTTCCTTAGGACATATGATAGTGTCTGTAAGTTAGACACAAAATTGAAGACATATTGGAATATCAAGTAATTCTTCGATATCACTAGTAATCATCATCTAAATCCTTTTTAAAAACATACCGACCATCTTGTTAAAATTAGCCATGATTTCCCTTATAATAACTCTTTGAGCAAAGTGTAAGACTTGTCTAGAACATCTGGGTAGCTTCTTCTAATAACCACTTTTCCGTACAATGATGGATTTCTTGATAAGAAATATGATGTTCATGATGATAACAATTAAATGGAGAACTTAAGGATTGGCTTCTGTCTTTGCACTACTGATGCACTACTACATTTTATTGAATATTAATAGTTCAGAACATCAGTTACCACTTGTCAGTTCTTCATTTATCAGTGTCTGATTCAGGACTTTATCTCCTTTTAGAAGGTTGGTCCATAGAGGCAGCTGAAGTCAATAGAAACTGTGCTTGAATTTTTAAGAAGCACTCTAGTAATAATCACTTTAAAAAAGACCAGCCAAAAACTAACAAAGCAAAAAAGCTCTTTATGCCAAAGGTTATGAGATTAGTGTAGATACTTTTGATTTTAAGCTCTCTTATTATTCTCTTCCATATTTAAAACATGATAGCAAACTCCTATAAGTTGGATACAGTTTTCAAAGAAAAAAATGAGTTCATTTGAGAGAAATACTCTAAGACAAATGTCAATAGAAAGACTACATGTAAATAAGTAAATATTTCTATGAAATATAGTAGGCATGGAATTAAGCATGATGGCCAAGGCTACCCATTGAATCAAGGAGAAAGGAAAATGGAAAATATAGATTGATTTCTGATTTAATGTCATCTATCCGGTCCATGGCATGAGTTATAGAAATAAAGAAAACACAACCCTGTAAATCATAGAATTATAAAATATCCTGAGTTGGAAGAGCCCACAAGTTTCATCAAGACCAAATCATGGCTCTGCCAGGACAACCCCAGTGAAAGTCCATACTATTCAGCATTCAACTCCAAAGGAAATTGATGTCTTAGCTTTTCACCAGCTAAGCTTTAAAAACATGTCTTTTCCGTGTAAGAGGAGAGGCTCAAGTAGTGCACTTTTAGTAATTTGATAAACTGATGTTTCCATGCAAGTTCAGAAGATGACTTGTGAGTATTCTTTCCTCTCTGAAGAGCAAGTTTCAGTCTGAAAGAGCAAGTCTGCTCTGAAAGAGCAAGTTTCAGGTCTGCAGCTCTTCTCTCTGTACCCTCACCAGCCAGCACAGAGCGGTAAGTAATCTGCTGCAAGAATGCCCTAGTAGCAGATATCTCCCCTTTGAAAGAAGAGTTTCACATTTAGTATTGCTATTGGTGGTCAATGCTTCTGTGTCTCAGTCTGGTTAAGGACTGGCTCCTGCTTGGGTTAGTTTATTTTATCACAATTAAGGCTTTAAAACAAGAGTCTGTAATTCAAGAAGACCTTCCAGAGGAAGCCAACTGAGACAGTGTAGTTAGCCCGCGTGCAGAAGATAATGCTCTAATTGAAACTGTATTACAGCTATATTGTGTGGTTAATTAACTGTGACCCATCTTAATTTTTTCCAATCCACCTGGCAGGAACCAAACACTGGCTTCTGGAATTCTTTGGCATTTTCATTAAAATATATATGGAAGTTGAAGTACAGATTTCTGTGACAAATGTTGTTTATGTTTTATTTTTATGTTGTATATTCGTATATGTTATATGTCAAAACACATGGTTTCAGTATTCCAAGGTAGTTCCATTTCAATAATGTAAAAAAAAAAACCTATGATCTATTCTAGGGAAAACAATTCCCATTATTTACTATGACTATGACTGTACATTAACTTCACTTAATGTATGCTGTCTAGAAATATATGACAGCCTTGCTTTGCTTATTTCAAAGTTCTGCTAAAAGGCTACAGATTCCAACCTCTCTCAATTGACCAGGAAAGTAGCCAGAGTTCTGCATCTGGCTCCCTGTATGTCTCTTTAACAAAATATTGTTTCAAACAATACCACAAGACAATCATTTAATTATTCAAAACAATAAAACTCCCTATAAAAATAACATTTTCTATAACTTCAAGAAACCACAGTTTATTTTTAGTTCTGCCTGGTGAATTATGTTTTAGACTTTAATAATTTTATTCATTTAACAGGAAGTCAAAGGACATGGAAGCCCGAGGCAGCCCTATGTGACCAGTGAGTTGGACCAGATGACCTTCAGAGATATCTTCTGGCCCCAGCCATTCTGTAATTCTGCAGTACATATGAATGCATTTAAAAGTCATTGAGCAGTAAGCATAAGAGCAGTATCATGTTCTTCTCGTACCTTGATTTCCTTGATTTTAACTCTCTACTTTCATTATTAGAATGGTTGTTAGATGAGGCCGTTACTTGTTCTCTCTTCCACAGCCCCTTTTACTTGTCTGGATTCTGTACTTGAAGTGAGAGAGTTCCTTTGGTGCTAGATGTTATTTTCCTTTGACAAAATATTCTATGGAGAAATGGTTTAGGAATTATCTTTTAAAAGTGGAAGTGTTCACCTACCTTCCTACTTTAAAGAACAGTGCGTCTCTGAATACTTTGCATATCAGTTTTGTTGCAAAGCTTGGAAGAACATACAAAAATGCATAGCATTCATTATTTTAATACAATAATAGGACTATAATCAGAATAACAGGCCTAGCATGTTCATTTTCATCAGAGGTGAGTGGGAAAATGACTGGGGGCAACATCATATAAAACTAAGGAGTTATATTGACACTCTAACAGAAATTTCAACAGTATGGAAATTAAAAGGTGAAATGCAATTGCTACCCTTCAGATGGGATATGGTCAGCATGCCCAGTCACAATGCTGCCTGCATTACATTCAGTCAGCACGCCACACACAATACATCCTAAGGGGGACAAAACAGAGGGTGAAATGGAGTGGAACACCATGACCCATCTCTGTCAAAACCCTTGCAGAGGAGGGAACTCAGTGGTACCTTGCAGCTGATAAGGTGCATAGCAGCTGTTCAACCAAAGAAGGAAGGTTTCTTGCTGTCGAACCAGCAACTGTGGCAAGATCACAGATGCCCACCTTCATCCTAAAGGTTATCTCAGATGTAATACTGATGTTACCCACTTCGAAGTTATGACCTCCCACTTCTGAAGATGATGTATGGCTAGGTTCACTCAAGCTCCATCTAAACATAAAAATAGTATAAAAATAAGTTAAAAATTTAGAGGAGTTAGAAAAGAATCCGTAGTAGCTCCTGGGATCAGTTGAGGTCTGAACCTGTCTTCTCTCCCATAGGGATGGCTGTGGGGTAAGAATTGTACCCTATATATGTTGATTGATTATCCCAAGCTAGTTTCTGTTAGAGATGAGAGCTTATCCATATATTGCTTTGAATATGTTTTTGCAGGCAGATACTATCACTGGCAATCTTAAACCCTAAACCTGCCTGAATTTTCTATTATATTAATAAAGACTGTTACTTCATAAACCTTAAAACCTTCAAGGGTTTTAACAGTTGCTGGCAGCAGTAACTCTCCACTTGCCTATCGAGACCAAGAACAGACTCTCTCTTGCTGTTGGTGTGGTTCCCTGAATCCTTCCTTTTGCTGACAGATCAGTTTAAGGTGTGGAAACCCAGGGGAGGGGCCTTCTGTTTGCACATGACCCTGAGCAGGTCAGCTGAACCACCCTCCAATCCAACGGGACTGCTCAGAGAAGGGTCCCTATAAAACAACTCTGACTGGTTGGGTACACAGGTCTCAGCTTTTCTGTGGCACTGGCAGAATAATCAAACACAAATGATTTGAGAAAATCTCTACTTTGACATGGCAGAGGTGTTAGAAATAAGGACAGAAAAGGAAATAATCTCCATTTATTTCAATTGTCTTCAAGCATAAGAACTGTGACTAGAAAAATTCTGGATAAAGGAAGAAACAACAAACAAAAACAGAAACAGAAAGAAAAAGAAAGAACCACAGCAAAAAGCAAGTTTCAAAATTGGAACCACCTTCTAAATCATTAATATGGGAAAATTAGGGAAACAACAATTTATAAAAGCTAGTTATTACTTATAGGAAGGAAAGGAAATGTTTGGGATTTTTAAAGGAATCTCACAAAGAACACACTCTTCTTCTTAGAATGCTACACTTACAATGGTTAGAAACTATTTTTTTTTTTTATGAAATAACATTCATAAATAACATTCAAAAAATCTAGGCAATACCTCCAAATACAAAGGAGCTCAACACTGATAACAGAACCATGCACATATCAAACAAATCAACACAGCACAGGAGATACCTAAGAATGAATGAACTGGCTTGTCTTGTGCCATATCTCTCTCAGTATCTTACACTGAATATCTGAGGATTTTATCCTTAAAGTGGCATAACTTAACAATTCATCATCTGGAAAAGGTTTTCCCCAGCTTATAATGAATTCTTTTTTTGCTTTACTGTAATTGTAGCCATTGGCTTCAGAGATGTAGCACTTAAGATCTTATTAAACTCCAAAGCAAGAAAATCTTGCTAGCTGTTATAGCTTTAATATTATGAGGTTAATTATTTAACATGGGTCACTTAGAAAATGCCAACATGCGTGACACTAAGAAGTAGTTCTTACTATTCACCCTTCTATATTATAGGCAAGAACTTAACTTTAAAATTTTATTTCAAGTAACTGAATGTCAAACTAAAGAATTTGCGAAAGACTTTTTATATAATGAAAATAATACAAAGAAAGAAAAATTTAAAGAATATCTTTTTTGTCAATCATGAAGGTACTGAAAACAGATACACCATTTTTGTAGACATCTTAATCAAACCTCAACAGTTGCTAATGGAATCATCTCATTTCTAACTTAGTTGCCTAACCACATCATCGAGTTATCTGATGTATTTGCTATTTATACTTAGTCTTTTAGATAGCTGATACTAAAATGCCCAAGAAGAACAGCAAATTCAGAAATACAGAACTTTGCACTATACAGAATACTAAGCATAAAAATAAAAAGTTTCCTTCTGTTAAATGTTTGGTTTTCTATGAGACAGCTCCAGGTCCAGGAGCGGGCATGTAAAAACATCAAGAGGCAGAAATCTCTTGCTGTTTGGGAATGGAGGACAGTCTTGTACACTGCAGAAATACTGAGCATTTTCCAGAGTACTAACTGGGCAAAGCGCACAGGTGAATGTCTCTATGATTTAAAAAAATCTTACTTGAATGAGAGCAGACCAGGACAAGTCAGCTCATTCTAAGACTTGTGTACATCATGCATCTGGAAGCGGCATCTTGATGGTTTCAAAGTTTGCATTTAAACAAGTTAGATAATGCTATTCCTACTATGGAACAAGGGCTGTAGTATCCAGTTTGGACTAGATCAGGTCACTGTAGACAAGATTTATCAAGTCATAAATCGAATAGTCTGAAATATTCCATTAAAAATTCAAGACTTAATCACAAAGATCTGTGAACACGTACAATTTTCTGTTCCACATTTTGAATAAACTAAATGGATATCAAGAAAAAAAGAAAAATGACGCACATAAGACATACCTAATTAAATTATTTGTCAATATTTTTAATACTTTTTTAAGGATTTTCTCAGTACAATGCAAACTTAAACCAAGCCTGAACTATGTGGAATTACTATATTTAAAGAAAAAAAAACACTAAAAACAGTTTAAGAAAACAGTCACAAGGGCAACCAAAAAGAAAAAAGAAGTCATATTCACCACTAAAAGAATTTTAATATTGAGAAAATATCTAACATTCCCTTTATTTGATGCAAAATCTGCAAGACAATGCCCCTTCACTAATTTAATGTTGCATGCGAGAGGAAATACTGACATTAATATTGACACTATCTAGATGACTCTAGTGCAATGTTGTTAGAAAAATAAAAAAATTGAAATACTAATATTTTCTTCCCTTTCCCAATATATTTTAAATTAAGTCTTCCCTCCCTTCTTGTCTTCCTCTCTTCAAGTAACTTCGACTGTTTAGCTATTAGATGAAAGCCAGTCTGCTGGTTTTGTTTGTTGAAACTCCTCAGACTTCTGACTAGAGCATCCTTCCCGCCTCTTGGTTGTGCTCCTTACAAATGTACAGTGAGGATGGTGTGTAAAATTGTCCATTCTTGTAAGCACCTCGCATTTCCCTGCTCTGTCTCCCTCTTAACTTCCAGCCATAAAGTTTTCCAGACCCCTATGTATATCCTAAGTGACTCCAGCTGAAATGTGGCCTTATAATTTGCAGAATTTTTTACATATTTCAGAATTTTTATTTGGTGAAATTTTACCCAGGGTCATATATGCCATTAGGCATATCAGTACAAAATTCAGATAAGTCTGTTATGGTAAAATGTTTTTCATTGAAATTTAATCCCTGTGACTTCATATAAAATATAATGTCTTTAATTTCTTCCTTTTGCACTTATTTCTCCATCTCTTAGCTACTTGCATGTATCCTTTTGTTCCTCACACTTGGAACGTTCTCCCTCAGACTCCCTAAATCCCCAATAACTTTAAAAATCAAAAGTACTGACCGACTGCACTCTCAAAAATTAACATTTACAGTCCTGTAAAACTAAAATAAATATCTATTTTTTCTGATTAATATATTTTTAAGTGAAGAATTAGGAAAAATATTTTTTAGGAAAAGGAATGCTTTAGCATGCTTCAGAACTACGCTCTTCTAAAAAAGGAGCAAGTTACTGCTAAATACATGCCTTCTTCCACTTTTCTCCTGACTTTCTTTCTATTTTCCTTATCTACATGCTAAAATTAATTCAGAAAGCTGTGGCGTATTGAAAATAATTTAAAATTTACTGCTTCAGTTTGTTGTATCTTTTTTCTGTGCTTGGTTTTTTTGTCATCATTCAAACTAAACTAAAATATTTAATGTGATAATATCACATTTTAAAAAGTAATGTATTTATTCTACTTATAAACCCTATTTATTTATCAGAATATGAGATACTTTCCTAAGTGGGCTCAATAGATATTTGCATTCAAACTTTCAAAATTTTAGGAAATTTGTTTTGAATGACTGCTTCTAAGGGTAACTTGTGTATTAAAATATCTTCTTGTAGCATCTTTTGAAAAAGAAAATTTGGTCAAAGCATACATATTTCAAAAGCAAACCTGATGTGACACCATAGATAACTCTTTGTTTTCTTAAAGTGGAAGAGTACATGACATTTGACATATCAAACCTATGAGTTTTGTAACTTCCCAATAAGCCATTGCATTTAGGGATTCCAATGTGTCATATTATACGTGAAGCAGAGAGTGGAATATGTGAATTGATGAATGGATTTGAGACAAGATCTTTGCATGTTGCCTATAAGCCTTCTGTCAAAATCAGTATTGCAGACAGTCTCAAATAGAGTGGTGGAATAGCTGGTTCCCTGAACGAAAACATAGGTTTGATGAAGTTGCTAATTCTATAGGAGCACATTTTAGATCCAACAATAAAATGTAGGTACAGCTCTTTAAACACGTTTGGCTCATCTTGCCAGACCACTCCTTTAGTCTGTTGAAATTCACTCTTCATTGCAAATGGGTTTGTCTTTGGGTAAGGTCTTCCTATTCAGCTTTTCCACCATTTTCTGAGGAAAAGGAACAATTTTCTTGGGGTGTAAGTCAATTGTGGGTTTGTTCAGTGGCAGCTTTCTATATTACGTAAACATACATGTGAATGTATATCTTTGGAAAAGTTAATGGAGAAATTTATTCCCAGTGAGTGACATTTCTTTGTTTTCTGTATTAAAGATATGTAGAGATCACTGAAAGCAGTCAAAAATAGTGTATACGGAAACCTGTGTTTATATTAAAAAAATCATACAACAATCAAGACAGCTTCCACAATTAAAGAAAATTCTCCATAAAACTTCAAATGAAAAGGGCCTGACAAAGGAGACTTTGTTTAAAATTTCTTTGCTATATTGTAAATGACATCTGATGGAGGGCAGAAAAGTATTTTCTTACTCATTTAGTCTGTGATGTAGAAAGTTATCTAATCACTGAGCTCTATCAGAGCCTGACATTACTTTCCCTGATGAGTTGACTGAGAACAATCTATCGCAAAAAGTATTAGCTTGATAGATATTTCTAAAAATGCTTTTTGTAATATGATATGTTAAGATCTGGACAAAAGAAATCAAGTACAAGCCTATTAAGCACTTAGGATAACTAAGAATATTTCATAAAGGGTTATCTGTCAAGCATGCCTGAACCTCCAGGTCCCATGCAATCTTTGGTTTTCAGTGGTCCTATGTTTGTTTTTACCACACGTAGCATATTTCCTATGGTTCTCAATGGGTCCAGTACTTGCAAGATGCCTCTTAGGAGGTGTGGTCAGTGATGAGCAGAATGATCTAACATAACTTTCTAAATACATGCATAGCCTTAGTGAGAGGAGTTGAGGGTCTTAGCCAAACAGAGATTCTGGGTGTTTTTAATTCCTGGGAACTCCTGCTATCCTCTGTGCCTAGAAAAAGCTTTTCCCGTGAAATGGCATTTTAAGTGTTTTGGTGCTTTGCACACTCTGAAACATTTACAAATGTTCTCCTACCAGCTTTAACTCTCTCTGTGCACCTTCAAAACACCAACACCTAAATAATTTTTGAAAATGGCATTTAAGTCCTATTTTTCCTGTAATTTTAGTGTAAATAAAGGTAAGCATAAAATGTAACAAAAGTGAAGAAAAAGAGCAACAAGGGGATTTGATATTTAAATGTAAAAAAGAGAGAGAAACTTTTCAGAAATGCCACATTACTAGTTCAGTGTTCAGTGCCTATATTACTAAAACACTCTGTAAAACTACAGATTAGGAATCATTAATTCAAAACACATGTTGTATGAGAATGTGAGAATCAGGTTTGAGCTACCTGGCATGGATTTTCCAGTTCTTTTACTTTGAACCTACTACAGAAATTGCAAATACACTTTATGAAAGTTTGTCACATCGTCATATACTTCACTTTTCCTTGAAATAGTTAAAGCTACCACAAGCTAGCAATGCTTTTTTTCGTTACTGTTCACCTTTCTCTGAGATAACAGTGACAGCTCATTGTCTTTGAGAAGAGCCCAGGCCTGATTCCTGACTAAGCTTTGAAGCAAAGATATTGCTGTGTAAGAGCATAACTCAAGTATTACCTATACCATGCTCCAATCTTTTGCTTGTGTTTTCCTTGGCAATAAAAGCCATATTACTTGAAATGTACCATATGTCACAGATATATGAAGTATCAAGTATGATCTGCTATATCTAAAGAAATGTAAAGCCATGAGAAATATACATTAGAACAAAGGCTTTAAAATGTCTTACCTGACTTCAGAGAAAGGTAAAGTAGTGAAATCACTTTGAGTTCTCCAGAAAAGCAACAATGATCAATTTACTCTGATTAAAAAAAGCATTTCTAACCAAGGTTTTTTTCTTCCAAATTATAATTATAAAGGAGGTAGATAGGTTTTCAGGCCACTTCTTTTTCTTTTCCTCAAAGAGAAGTACAGCTAGGATTTTCTTACTTTAATGACAACAATTAAATGCAATGTTTCAAAACACTCATGCTGTTGCTAGTAGTAGCAATTGAAGAAATGGTAAGTGTAATAATCATTAATTAAAAATAAAACAAAATTAAACCTCTAATGAGAAAATTAAGAAAGAGTTTGAATCAAGGACTGAATGAGTGGAAAGAAAAGGCAAAAACCTCAAAAAACCACAAATGCTAAAACATGTTTACATTTTTTATATAAATACCTATGATAATTTTTAGGCAAATACTGGTAGCCAGTAAAACGTGATGTGGAATGCTAGCCATTTATACTTTGAGCTACTTAACGCAAAAGTTACTGTTGTGGTATACCATTAAAAAATTAAAGGGACAACTAGAGAAAGGGAAATGTGCAATCACACACTAGATGAAACACTAGGCACACAGGAAACTAAGAATGATGATTAGAGAGAATAAAATTATACTTTGTATTGCAAGTTTCTATTTCTGTTTTCTGAGGCCTGTTTGCAGGCAAAAACTCAAAGAACCCCTAAGCCTTTCCTTCTTCATCTTATTTAGTCAACCATGTGGCATGTGCTGTTCTGATGAAATATTTGTACTAAACAGAATGTAAGTACAAAGCATGCAGTGATGGATAGCACTGTCTTTCTTGCAATTTCTTTTTTTTTAAATCAGGAAATTCTAAACACACTTCCCCCTATGCTATCAAATCACAGAATAACTGGATTAATTTGGAGTTGCAGCAATATCAGAGCAGTCACTAATTTTGCATGGAAAATAAATAAATGAATCCCACAAAGGCTTGACACTTTTCCAGCTCCTGAAATAATGTATTATTAAAAACAAAATATGGTGTGTCAAACTGCATCGTATTATGATGTGATGTGGATGTAAAGCAGACATAAATCCTAGACTTTGGGAAATAAATTTATGATGTGCTGTGGAGCTTCATGTCATGAAATGAAGTCACAAAATTATTTTAGAGTGTATTACTGGAAGCAGCTTTATTTCCCCCCAGTATCATTTAAATTCTCTGCTGAACGAAACTTATTCAGGAAAGGATTCTGATTCAGAATGAGGACAAATCAGAAATATTCTTTTTTTCCTGTCCATATCTTCAAAGTAGTTTGTTTTGTTTTTTGTTTTTTTTTTTTTCTTTATCTAGACTTAACAGAATTTTGAACTTCGCGGGTTTGGCAGAACTTGGAAACAAATCCGACACCAGCTGACTACCTTTCTTCAGCTTCAATTGTATTGAATTTGAATCAGTCATGAATATGACAGAAAAATATATTTAAACTGTAAAGGGAAACCTTCTAGCACATTCTGCGCTGCAGCTGCTTCCTGGCCTAGTATTTGACCATACTACAATAATGTTAGGAAATTTTTGCAGCCCTGAACAAAGGTAACCCACTTGAAGACCATTCTGAGAGATAACTCCGGACAGACTAGTTGGCCAGCACCAACACTGCAGTGTGAGCATCACTCATATCCCTCTATTTTCTCTGACAATTATTTGGGTATTTGATCATTTTCAAGGCAGATAATTCAACAGAGCTTTGGCCAAGTGTGTCCTTAACTTATGATACATAAGTTAATGTTTAAAATTTTTAAAGTCTCCCTTAAGGACACAGATTTCAGGTGCCTTGTGTAATCTGCTATTATACTAAAACTGTTCTTTAGAGAAGAAATTGTCTTTTCCATCATATATGAATGTTTTGGCTAGAATACCTGCCCCCTGCTCAGACAATAGGGCCATGCAAAATAGTTTATGATTCTGGAAGTGACCAGTACAGAATCCTTAGGGGACAGCTGAGGACAAGTCAGATGAAGCACACAGTCATACCTCTCTGAAATGTTATCCTGCATTTAACCTTTTTATAACAGAGCCACTTCCCAATTTTCTACATTTTTCTATGGAGAGTTTCAACAAAGAATAGTTCTTTAAAATTCCCAGGATAGATATGATCACTGCCAAGAAAATAGTGGACATCAACAGTGGACATCAACAAATTACTGTGAGCTAACACAGTTGTATCTCCAATTTAAGTGCTTCCTTACTGTCCTTCTAGTGATATGGAATCAGGGGCTTATCCTACTGCATTTAAGGCATAGCATATATAGCATATATTATACATGTCATATTTTAAGTATTATTATTAGCTAGCTGACAAGTATACAAGAACTATTTTATAGGCCTCTTGAATCACAATATACATGTGTCCTGGGTTCAGCCAAGGACAGCGCTAATTTTCTGCAGTAGCCATGGGGTGGGGCACAGCCTGAAGTTTCATGGGCATAGCCAAGACCCGAATGTTATTCTATATCATCTTACATAAGTGCGAGGAGAGTCACAGGCACGTCACAGGGGAGACAGACTCTCTCACTTCTGAGAAGTCCACTGATTTTCTGGGCAGGAGAAAGTGTGGTATGGTGGGACAGTTGGTCAGTCAGTATTTTGTTGTGGTTCTTCTGTGTAAATAGTTTCTTTGTTTTATACCTTTTGTTGATAACATTGTTGCTGTTACTGTTTGTTTTTCTTATCTCATTGCTGTTTCCCATAAATCATTCTTATCTCAGCACATGATCTTTGCCTTGTGTGCCTCTAATTCTCGTGTCCAGCCACCTGTGAGCAGAATACAGGGGAGAGGTGAAGCAAGTGAGGAGGGTGCGGCTTTGGAGTCCCAGTGGGGGGAACACTAAATTGAGGAGTACCATTCCTAAATTACAGCAGCCTTAACTGATGTCAAACGTTGAGCATGAAGGTTTGAAATAGCAACAGAGCTGCCCTTATGGGAGTAGAGACGAACTTGGTCTGAACCCTTGTGTGTTAGGTGTGGAGCCCCTTGTCACAATGTTGCTTGTCTGCTCATGTGGGTGTGGTACCTAACACATACGTTCTCTTATGCGCTCCTCGCAGCACTCTTTTTCAGTGAGAGAGGGATCAGGATTACTTTGTTGCTGTACTATGTGATACCAGTTTATGACATTATAACATCAAGGGCAGTAAGGGTCATTTGGGGTGTGTATTCAGTGTCATTCTCCTGTCCTGGACTTGGGTGATAATCTGGGAATTCATTAATAACCATACTGTGATTTCAGCTGCCAACCAGGTGAGCTCGCAGTGACCTGTCTGCTCTGATGCTGGGATATCATGTCCCACGGTATGAAACTAGGTGGTAGTAAAGCCAAGCAACTATTATCCTTGTCCCAGGATGTAGACATTGTAAAGGGGATTGCAAATAGTACAGAAAGTCTCAATCTCTGCAGGCAACTCCTGTCAAGTGTGAGGGAAAGGTGTTCTGTCAAGGATGAACTAGTAGTGCACCCAAGCAGATGGAACATTATGGAGAAAGGCATCAGGTACCTGAGAGAGTTCCCTGTGATGGAGGAAATCTATAGGGATTTACATAGCAAGCAGTGCCCTGTAGCTCCAGATGAAGTCCCGTGTGCACAATTCATATGGTGGAGTTTGTATGAAGCATGCTATTGTCATGTACCTACTCATTGGCATTGATGTCAATGTAATAAGGAGTAGAAACAGCTTTGTGTGACTCTCTGCTTCTAGCCACCAGGGTAGTTAACACCTGAGGCTGTACTAATTGAGCTGGCCCTTCCCAATCAAAACCTCCTTGTCCTATAGAAGGGGATAAAGTCCTCATAGTGCATAGAGTCCTGCTTCAAGCAAAGGGATGCCCATCTGTGGGATTGTTTTGGCTCAAGGTGCTGGGTGTACTTGGTGGGTAATGCAGAGGGACCAGGAAACCCAATGTGCCCCTCAAGGGGTGAGAACAGTCTGTAATGCTGAATTGTATAATACTGGCTGCTGAATGGCACTGCCAGTGTATGCCAGAACTACCATGGACAACAAGCATGGACTGCTCCAGATACCCCAGTTGTGAGCTGGTGATGCCAACTGCAACCACCTGACAGCTCACCAGCTCTCCTGCCCTGGAAGACATCTAAGGCAGATAGAACACACAGTCATGGACTAAACAAACTCAACAGACAACTTGGAGCAACAGCCACTGACTATGAAAATAATACGTGTGCTTGTGTGTACATGTATATGATTGGAAGGTGTAGGATCTGGGTGTGATGTAGAATAAAGGGTGGACAATGTCCTAGTTTCAGACAACAGGGTTAATTTTTCACAGTAGCTGGGAGGGACTGGAGCCTAGAGATGCATGGGCACAGCCAACACCTGATTCTTATTTGATACCACCTTACGTCGTTGCCAGGGCAGGAGAAAGGGACTCTCACTTCTGAGAAGGGAATCCCTTTTCCAGATGAGAGAAAGTGGGGTGTGATGGTACAGTCATATTTTATCATGGTTTTCCTGTGTAAACTATTTCTTTGTCTTACACCTTTTGTTAGTAATATTATTGCTGTTACTGTTGGTTTTCTTATCTCATTGCTGTTTCCAGTAAGTTCTTATCTCATCCTTTGGCCTTTGCCTTTAGTGTCTCCAATTCTCCTCTCCAGCCACCTGTAGGGGGAAGGGGAGGGTGAGGACATGAGTTGCATGTGGTTTTGGAGTCTCAGTGAGGGGGGACACTACTTTAGGGAGCACCATTCCTAAATCATGACAACTTAGCTGTATATGTACCCTCTTATTTGCATTCATATTCAGTGGTCTGACCTTTGAATTCAAATATGTATTCATATTTTGAAATAGCCTGATTTTAGAATAGTGTGAATTCCATGAAAATACTAAAGATGAGTGCACCCTCATGTTTTAATTAACATTAGGTTAACCTGCAAAGTAGTGAAATGTCAATTTCCACTGACTACATGTGAGATAAGCTAGACCCTTAGGCAGGAAATATGTGCTGTCCAATAGACTATAAATTAAATAAAAAGGTCAGTTGTATCATTCTGAATGGATCCAAGTGCACATCAATAGAGGCATGTTTACTGGCTGCTGACATCAGAGCAATTGGGATAGTGTAAGCCTGTAGTCAAGAAGGAAGGGACTTTAGAGTACATATGAACAGAAATATTCAGCATGAGTCTAATAAAAAAGAGCTTATCTCCATTCCACCATTTGTATCAGAAATACAATGTATTGCACAATCTATTTTCTAAAGCTATCATTAAAAAAATAATAAATTGTTTTTAAAATATAGTATTAATTTAACATGGAAAGAGCTCCCAGCACATTTATAATTTAATACACGGGCACCATAACAATAGTACTGTTAAAGATCTAATTGGTACAAGTATTGAGCATATGACAGTGCACTCTGTTGGTGGCATGCCATGAGGACTGCTGATGAAGTAATTTCTTTCAGTGAATTCTAAACTAAAGCCCTCTGTCTGAGTTACTGTCTCATGTGAATGAAATTGACAGCATAATTCTAGAGTCTATTTTAGCCTCTGTTTGGTCAATTTAAAAAAATAGTAAAAAGAAAATGAAATATAAGCTAGTGGCAGGCTGTCAAGCAATCTACTGCCACTAATAAGGCAAGAGCAGTGTTTAGACTTCCCTTTGGAAATAATGCTATAACAAGTCTTTTTGAGTCTTCAACACATTGCACTTTTAAGCTCCAATAAAAAGAAGAAAAAAGCATATTTTAGTTCTTTAGAAATTCTCTGTAAGCATTGTGTAAGGCTTAAAATTAGTCGTATTTTCCTGTGCTGTCTTCCACAAAAATAAAATACATTTAAAGTAGTTGCTCACTGGGATAGACAAACCATAATTGCTAGTGACCCTATCATAGAGGAAGAAAAGACTACACACTGAAGATGTACATGGTATTTTCCAAAAATTACTGATGAAGATGTTACAATGTAATCTGTTTGTAAAAAGGACAGATATTTGTTGCCTTCTTCAAAAGGGTTAAGAGTTTGTCATTAGCTTTTGGGTCATAGATCACACTTGGAGTGCCTAAGCTTAAAGACACACTTCATTGAACTCCATCTAGCAAGCTTCATGCTTATGAAGGTGTTCCTCTTGATTGCTTTTCATCTGGGCTGCAGAGTGATTTGTTTGGAGGGTGGCATTGATTAAGTGCAAGAGAGCCATGGTTTACTGTGACAGCTGCTAGGCCTCTGTCAACAAATCAATGAGGCTTTTTCACTGTTTTTTCTGTGCCTTTTTTTTTTCCCCTGGAATTCTTAGCTCTTCTGTTAGTATCCTGCTGTTACTGGAGATTAAAAATATCTTTATAGCTGTCTTATGATTTAACATTTTCTGATTGGTCAATCACATAAAATGTTCATTGGATGGCAAAAAGGGCCTCTGCTCTTGGATTCACCAGGATATAGAGAATACATAGGAGTAAAGGGTGTACAATACCACAATATATGTTCTAAAAAAAAAGTTGCTCTTTTGTGCATAGATTAACACATGATTATCAATGGTGTACATGTAAATAATACAGCATTGTGCTATTGTACTAAATAGTGATGGTTTTGAGCTGTGAAACTTGGCTTTGATGAAATTATGTGGAGGAAAGCTTTCTACTGTTTTTTCTAAAACACTTTAAAAAAAGCAGTCTTTATTTTTGGTCACAAAGTGTAGATTTTGAAATTAACTTCAAGTAACAACCAAGTGACAAATAGCCTTTGTTTTCATTAACGTCACTTCAAAAATGTATATTTTACAATTTATATTCTGTATTTTATATTTTATATATTTATTTCACATAAAACACCTCATCCCACATTTTTCACAGCCATGTATTTTTATTGGTTTTTCCAATGTTTTTTTCTGGATTTGTTTTAGAAACAGAGGAAAACTTTCATTTAAGATTCTTACTTTTATTCAAATTTAATTTCAAAAACTAA